>JXSR01S007759.1:28107-40273 GCA_000969725.1 Ophiothrix spiculata
GGGCATGGTCTGACCTAATGCTGATATATGACAGATAGAGATCTATAAAATGTGCACTTTGGCTCAAGACTACTATAGATATGAGAAAATAGTATTCCTGGATGGAAGTCTCAAGTCCCTTATGTTCGTTCAGCGAACAAGACCAATGGTGTGTCCTAACATTAGAATGGGATGATGCATATCTCTGTCTTAAAGTATCATCATGAGAACCGGTTGACTTTTTATGACATTACATATACGCACACGTAATGATGTTAATGTCCTCAGGGAACCCGGTATTAAACGATAGAAGGAGGAGCAAATGATTCCACAGCAACCTGTTTTTATATTGGCATGGTTAGGTTGATTGAAAATTGAATTAATTGCTATTTAGGTTAATGATTGAAATTGGAATTAGTGGATTATCTGCTCATCTTGGTTAGCTGTATTATGTTTGATAAATCTTCCCAGAATGAAGGGCACTGAGAACCGCGAAGTCCATCTGGATTCTCCTGATTTGACACATTTGCAAGAGTTGATTTATCTGTGAAACATTTTACCTGTGACATTTTAGGCCTCAAAGATAACTGGATTCTTGTGACACTTTTTGTCTCGTTGACGGACCAACGAGGCCTATTTGAATCTGGAGATTGGGAAACTTCATAATAGACTAAGAAGTAAATATACCAAGAAATTGAGAAAAGACCATTAAAGCTGAATATTATTTTAGTTATACTGTATGTGTAGAAAATGGATCAAAAATTTACAAAAAGTAGTGGAATTTTATTGTCAAAACTTAAATTTACAAAATACATTCGACTGTGTGAAAGGCTACTTGATTTGCAAAACAAACAAATGACAAAGACAATATTCCCATGTGTAGCACACACTGATCTATACTTCTGGACAGGAAAACCTTGACTTTTTTGTAGGCCGCCGTGCCGACATGTTGTGAGTACAGGAAATTTTAATATGATTTTTTAATGTTTTTTTTTTCACATTTAATTTTTTATTTCAGTTTTCCTAAAATTACATCCCATGTATTAAAAGTCATCTGAAACTAACCTTATTCAGGGCGGGACCAAATCGCACCATGCGTGAACAACAAACCAATCAAATTGATCATCAAGTCACGCAGCAACAGAACTGTCAAACCACGCGAGCTCACGAGTATCGCATGAGTTGCGTTTGAACTTTAATCTCGGGGCACGAGACACGTAAAAGTGAAAAGGATTTCTTTGCGAGACTATAGCTGTCAATACCGCGCGCTACCATCTGAGGCATATGTGTAGAAATATAACAACTATTCCCACCTCATTCAGGGGCGCATCATTAGATGAAGTGGGAGGTTGTAAGTTTTCAGAACCCCCCCCCCCCCCCCATATCAGGTCTTGCTCCAAACTTTTATCCTGTCGCCAACGAGACATGTTTTTTAGAATACCTTGTTTCGGTTTTGTTCATGAAGTCTTTGGGAGAGTAAACTCTTTTGTCCATTGTTTAAGGGAGTCTCTGCAAGGGTGATTCTTGACCAGTTTTAGTGCCGCCTCTTATGTATTATATTCTCAGCAACAGTTGATCTTAAGATTTTGTATGAAATAGCATTTGTAATATTCAACATTAAAAGGTACAAGTTGGTAACTTTTGACAAAATGCAGATTTTATGTTACTTCAAAGAGAGTTATTCATTACAATGAGACATTGTTTTTGAAAATTAACTTTTTATGTATAAATTTCTTTATATTTTTCTAGTATAATTTGCTTGAATCTCTAAATTGGTCATAATTTAATCTTTCCATTTACACAAATTAATTGCATCTCTCTTAATATAATATGATTAAATGAAATCATATTTGTTTCAATATCAAGTCTGGTATAAACAAAGTCATGTGAAACATGTTACAAAATTGGAACAGGAAAACCAAACCAGCTCAGGTATTGTAACTTTAACTTCAAACGATAGACACAACTATTTATCCTCCCTTTTACCTTGGTAAATCCTAATCACTCGATCACCATCAATTCTGCGGTTTACCAAGCCGTCATCCTACAATGCAAACCTGTACATGCCGGGTCACCAGAGGTTGCGCTGCCGAGCTAGATCCAGTCATCAGTGATATCAGCAACTAATTTGCATCAACTTAGGGGTTACTAGCTCTACTGCATGCTGTCCCTGAACTAGACTGTTGGGACTGATATTAAAGGTGCACTGAATTTCAAAGCAAGTGATGTGAGAAAAATTGTCTGGTACTGTGAGAGACAATGTTTCGTGTGATAATGTTGGTTTGTTTCGGTCCACGTGCGTGATGATTTGGTTTTTATAGCACAGTTACTTTGTTTGTTCAGAAGTGTACATTGTTATTTGTGCTATACAAAGTAAATAGAAGGGCAATTTTAGTAAATAAGCTATCCAAATTTCTGATAATAAGTTACCATTTACAGCCGAAATGATTTTGATAACTCTATGTAGCACATCCAATGTCAGAATTGTCTTATGATATGATGGCATAAAATTCTGTTTTGTTTAAATGTAAATGATGGATATGAAACAAAATTTTGATTAGCAAAATTGGTTTTTCCCATAATGTTGAAATTTGTTTTCTGAAAAGACTGGAAGGAGTGTACTAGTTCGAGATTCCAGGAAGAATAGTCGGTAACAATATTTTAAATTCAGAAAAGATATGTCCCATCATATCTAAACGTACCTTAAGGGTCCAAAAATCAAAATTGATTTTTTGGTCTCATCTGAAAGTTGAAAGTTCAAGCTTTAAAATGACACCTTGCTTTTGGTTATTGGATGTTCGGTTGCAAAGTTACATCCAAATTGGTAAAAGGAATCGGGCTGAATCGGAAAACTGTAGTTCTGAGAAAATCAAGCTTAAAGTTTTTGTACTGAGTAAAACTTGAATGGAGGGAGGATTTTCATCTTGGTTTCACATTTTTCTTATGTTTTGGATGTTGGACCTGATTAATATGATAGAATATACTTCAAAGGTAATGTTTTGGATGAAATTAGAAATTTGACATTGGACGTGATTGTTGACTATGCTCAGCTTCAATGGCCCATATCTCATAATATACTATGTCGACCTTAAGGTACCTTTAGATGTGACTGGGCACAGATCAGAGTAGGTTTTCAAGATATCCCACAATGCATTATTCTGATACACTTAGATATAATAGGCAATAATGGTTTTCTGGACATGGGGCAGTTAGGAATTTGTGAATTCCATTGAATAGTACTCATTCATACCTTTCCAACGATGTGTTTCTTTTCAAAACAACCCAGTGTTTACCCACATTGCTGACACTTTAAAAACGTCAGAAACCTGTACAAAAGTATAGGAGTTGAATTGGATTTGCATGTACATTGTACAATGTTGCATTGCATCATGGGATATTGTGAAAACCTCCTCTGGGCACAGATGTTTGTAGATCAAATTTATGCCTAATTGTTTAAAAAAGAAATTGTTTGTATAGGCCTATTATAGGATGTATGGTATATTTCTAGTAAAAGGGCATCACTATGTTTGTATGCCCTGCGTACCTCTTTGTTCTCTCTGTTGTTTTAAAAGAGAATCAATTCCATTCCATCTTCATTCACTTGAATAGAATCCATAACTTGGCTGAATACCAGAAATGCTGATATTATTTCATTCACAATTCCATGATCATGGGCAGGGAATCAATTTCTCTGTGTGCTGTCTGTGGAACTAATTTGACTATAGCATGTTCAAAACTAGAAATGCAAGAAAGAAAATATTAAGGTATAAATTGTTCTAAGTTAGAATGTAATAGGGTCCATATTCATGAAACAATGCTAACTTTAGTTCGTAACTAACCTATTGTATATCTGTGAAAATTTGATAGATAGACAATGAGTTAGTTGCCAACTAGAGTTAGCAGTGTGTCATAAAAACCAGATTCCTTACCCCCTGGTATCCGGGTATAGCAGGGATTTAGTTGGAGATTTGACTGGAGATTAATAGAAAATTACATCCCTGAATATCCCTTGGTATGCCCTGGCTATACTCAGGGTTGTACTGAAGTTGATAAAAATGTTTATATCACGGCCCCAGTCAAGCCCCTTCTATGCCCGGGTAGTGTGTGTGTGTGTGTGGGGGGGGGGGGGGGGGGGGGTCATGAGAAGCAATTGATAGCTGCATTAGGTCTTCAGCTGGTGCAATAGTACTCTCACGCATATCATGTTTTGTTTCCTAACATTGACTGATTTTGATCCAGCAACTTAGATGTAGTTACATTTTAGTCATGATGATAGTCTACATGAGTTCCATTTATTGTGATGCCAGAAAAAATGGACGACTGGGAACATGAATTTATATCTCAGCGGGCATGCGATCAAATCTAATTTTACAGAGTTCCCTTTCGACAATAGCGGGAACATAAAGGCGTATGAGTCATATCTATAGGCAAACAGACGGTATTATAAGTTGGGAGTTCACACTCAAAACTTTCGAATGTAGAAAAGATATATATATATATATAAAAGGAGAGGAGAAATTGTAGATACCAATTTAGTATAAATTTCTTTAAGATAATAAAACAAATGTTATACAAAATTGAAGCATTTATAAAAAAGTGTATTTACATCAGACTTTGGGTGTCATCAGTGCTTTGGTATACCTATACATAAGAAAATGAAGGGAAATGTGGTTATCTTGCACATTTTCTGTATGTTAGTACATTGCCCTCGTATTTTCCAACAGATTGTTGTTTAAAACATTCATGTTGTAAGAAATCAATAAATTATAAATAACATGGAACCTTTGTTTCTATAAATGGATTTTCTTAACACTATGGCACAGTTTCTGTTAACATTATGTATGCCTGATGTGCGTAAATGAACAAGAACATTTTGTGAAATAATAAACATAATGATGAATGTAAGAGAACATTTTGAAAACAATGTGTGTACATAAATCAATATTTGAGAAAATTTTGAAACAAACATGAATGTACTTCAAGCCTAATGTATGCAATAATCAATACACAATATCATTTTGAAAAAATATGATGATGTACGTTTATGATAATGCATGAGAAAATGTTGGTAAAATAATGTACTTGGAAAAATGTTTCAATTATGCGTACTTAAAATGAGCTAAATCTGTATCTAGTGAAATCTCAAATTCCTGTTTTCATCGAAAGTATAGTATACCTTTAACCAGTTTTTGGTTGGTTTTTTTTTTTTTTTGGGGGGGGGGGCATAAATTTTTTGTAAAAAATGTTTGCTGAACAAACAAAATAAAGATTTGATATAATTTTTAAGAAAGTTTCCAAACGGTTACAAACCCTTTTTGATGATTTGATAGATCAAGTGCAATATTGAAAACACAATCTTGAATTTTCAAAGCATGTACCGGCCGCCATGATGACCAAGGTAATATGTATTTCATGTTGCCCGTGAGCCATATGGAAGCTGTTTAAAGTCAAAGTTGAACTGAATGTCAGCGCATGTTGTAATGAATCGTCGTCATGGCTGACAGACTCGGAGAGAGACATTGGCTGGTCACTCTGTTCAAATCATACCTTGCCATTTATGAACTAGACAGAGGTATTTAGGTCTGGAAATGCTTGTTTCCTGAGCATATGCTGGCAGCCTTATGTATGAACACAATCCTCTCAAAGTGCTAGAATTTAGATTTCTTTGTTTTTCTTGTTTTGTGTGACTACAATTTTTTTTAGTTATAGACACACAAAAGAGTAAAACTATAGAAATTAGAATTTCAGCAGTTATGAAGGATTTTTTGGATATGGGAGGCTGGTGGCCATAAATTATTTTCCAATTATTATTTTACTTAATTAATCAAAGAACCCCTTTTGGAAATTACTGGTCTTATTTTAATGCACAATGAATCTGTAACTTGACCCAATTGCCTCTCTTGCAAGAGCATGAAGCAAGAAGATGATGATAGTTCCTAAGAGATCCTCAGTTCATGTCAGGCCAGATGAAAACTAAGCACTTTTTAGAGGTGTAGGCTCCTAAAAAAACATGCCAGACACAGGAAGAAATACCTGTACCTTTAAACATTTGTCTTCCACTCTTCCTATTCCTCATATGCCCATACTCCAGGGCAGCCCTTCCAGCCAGCAAATATTCAACTTAATTTATTACATTAAATTTTTCTTTTTGAGACTAAACATTTGAAAGTTCACTTTGGTAGTTCTGTAGATATAAGATTTCATAACCTTACATTTTAATGTTCAAATTACCATCGACAATTCAATGTTTTCCCTGACTCAAATAATGTTTATACAGGTTGGGACCTTATTGTGGAATAACTAGGAATACTTGTGGGGTAGATTGGAAAGTAGGCCTACTTTAGTTGGTTCACAACTGGTTAAGGTTAACATAATATAGCGTTGCAGGCAAAATGCAAAGATGGTCAATATGAACAACTTAAAAAACTAATGGCATTGTAGTCTCGGACAAGGGCTGAGAGAAATGATAGAACATCCTGAGACTCCAGCAGTGGGGTGGGAGTGTTGTTGGTCCTATGCTTTGCTTGAATCACAGCTTATTTTTAGGTATTTTTTACAAGAACCAGCCTGTATGTGCGAATATCAAACTTATTAGATTGAACATCATGTAGTATATGACCATGTTTATATGAACTTTAACCTTTGCGCAGAAAACACGTTCAAGTTAAAAGGAATGATTTTCGTGTCAATAACAGTGTCATATTAAATACGCTTTAAAGTGATAAGGATTTTTTTGTCTGTAACACTGTCATAATTGTTTGATTGGCCTAATAGAGTTCAATTGATCAGGTGTAGGCAAGCTAATAGAGTCGCCTGTCATGTCGATCATGTCTGGTCTGGTTGATCACAAGAGGATTTGGTTTGAAGTGAAATCAGAGAATGTTGCCGACCAGGCAGGGCACTGACTTGCAGAATCGGTGTATAGTTTGTGTGGGGTTGATACAGAAGATGATAAGATTGATGAGCTGCTTGGAGACTGAAATCAATCTTACTTGAAATATGTTGTTGTCTTGTTGAATGCGGGTAGTGATATATATGACGATGAAAGTCATGTTTTGTCTTTAGAAGAGCATCAGTCATTTGAGACTTGTGATACAGAGTTGTGTTCAAGGCAGCAATTCCAAAGCAATTTCAACTGGTTCCATGCAGGATTTGGTTGATATAAATGGTACAAAAACAAACCAGAGAAAAAAGATCATATAGGCCTACTGTATAAGTGGTATTTTCCGCGCTACATTTATGTTTCGCGCAAAATTAATTTAGCGCGAAAATAAATGCACCGCGAAAATTACTGTGTATTTGTTACAAGGGAAATTCTATACTCGGCCAATGTTCACGTGCGCGAAAATAAAAACGCGCAAATGGTCAAAAATTGTGTACGAAAATATTGGTGTTTACAGTAAGTCAATGTATTATCGGAATATTTGATATGGGAGGATCTAAAATATTTCTAAATTTAAAGCTATAAAGTAGGGATTCTCAACTAGCGATGCACGCACCAAATTTGGCGCTTGGAGTGTTACAGATTGGCACCTTTGCTGTCTCTCAAAAAACAAAGAAATACATTAGAAATACAATGGAGAACGAATATATGAAGCGCTTTAGCCTTCAATTTTCTCATTTATGTTGTGCATAATGTAAGATCTAGTTGAAAACCCCTGCTATAAAGATTTGGTTCAAAACAAAAATAGATCTGAGAGAACACAGTTTCAAATTATGAATTATGACTAACCAAAGGAATCCATATTTTTACAAGACTTGTTCCATCACAAAGAAAATGTATCAAGTACATACATATACTTTCCTATATGGAATTAATTTTGGGATCCCAAATTTAATTTAACAAATGGTCATAACAGGAAACATGTGCAGCTTTGAACCAAATTGTATGGAGCAAGGGTAACACTAGGCCTAAAATCTTTCAGATCACCAGGCTACCTTTACACAGATGCCACAACCAGACTCACCAGACTTGCCATCTTCAAATACACACCCACATCAAATGCAAAATTGTAAGTTGTCTTATCCAAGGAAATTTATAGGGGAATCTTGATTCGCCGCCATCTTGTTTCGCTCTTGGAGCAGAGTTATTTCAAGTAGTGTGTATTGTGACTTGCTCTGAGTCCCTATTACTTAAAGCATATTAAAGCATATACAAAATACAATAAAACTCAGAACTTAGTGAGTCCGGGACACAGATATGCAGACAAGGATCAAACTTGGTTTAGAGTGTATCAGTATCTATCAAAAACAAACCCAGCATGTACAAAATGCAATAAAACTCTGAACATAGTGAGTCCGGGACACAGATACGCACTTAATATGCAGCCAAGGGCTTAAAGCTGGGTTTAGAGTGTGTCAGTATCTTATCAAAAACAAACCCAGTCAGGTTAAAAAAAAGTCCTGGATGAAAAACCAATAGAATCTGAAGAGTGAATATAGTATAATGTTTTAGATTATAAGGATCTTATAATTAACTCTTAAGCGTTGTTCTCATTTCAGATGCGGGTTTCCACCACCAGCCTCAACCCCATCATCAGCCTCAACCCCATCATCAATTCACCATGCATCCGGAGGCTCCAGTGCCACTCCCACCACCACACCAGGCTAACTTTACACAGATGCCACAACCAAACTCACCAGACTCGCCATCTTCAAATACACACCCACATCAAATGCAAAATTGTAAGTTGTGTCTTATCAGAGAAAATGTCAGAATTTGCAAAGTCAAATTGGTACTTCTGACCGTCCTCTTGTTGCATATAGCACTACAATCGGGCTCGCCTGTTTTGTTAACTGACAAGAGAGCAATGAAGTGTCGCATTCAGCTCGGCTGTCAGTGGCTTAATAGATTAGTGTTCTATGTAGAGTCAATGGATTTACTAAGTTAGTGAACTGTATAGTCGAGGGTTGCAGGTTGCAAGTGCGACTAGTTGCATATGGAGCTGAGTTGTTGCACCACTGGATTTTTTTTAACACGCTTGGTAGCCAATGTATTTTATCCCAAGTGTGAAATGTGTCTGTGTTTCGAATCTCATCTATTGCGATATACGTTGAGTAAGATACACAGATTTCCATTATCCCAAACTTGAAGATGAATAATTTGTTAAGCATGATCAAATATCAAGCGATATCTTTTACAGAGTCGACTTGTCACATCATGTTGCAATTTTAAGCAATTGATCACCAGTAAAAAGGAATATTCATCTATATTGTGGGATTATCAGTTTCACAGAATGAGAAGCATGTAGGTTGCGACATATACCATGTTTGGATATAACAGGTCACAAATGTACATTGGAATGACTTATCAGCACTTATCGGTGAATGTACTAACATTTATGTACTTCAAGGTAATATGAGTCAATTCAATATGATGATATGGTATCAAGACCATGAATGATGGCGGTCTCAAATTTATGCCTGTCTTGGGGATTGGGGAAAACATGATGATAATTTACACGACATGAGATAAGGCTAAGATATATCAGTCTTGAAGTGTGCGTAATCCCATTATCACCATAAAGGCTGGTTTTTGAGTCAATCATCATGGAGTCTATATTTACATCTGGAACAATTCCATTTGTTGTGTGACCTGGGGTCGATTTCACTAAAGTTTAAAATGCATCGTTAACCCATCGTAAGACCTAAACCCATCGTTAGCTATGACCACCTCTTGACCCCACGCAACGTTAACAAAGGGTTCGATTTTTCTAATGCATAATTCATATACCGTATGATGCGGTGAACTCTTACAAAGGGTCTCCATGTCTTTGTAATATCTAGTTGTAGTTACGATCTCAACCCTTCGTAGCTACGATACATCGTAAATGTTAGTGAAATCGACCCCAGGTTTGTTATGAACAGGTTCTAGCAACTGGTTCATGCTTTGTATGATCTCTGAAACATAATCGAAGTGATCACTATGCAAAAGTATAATACTGATACTGTTGTTAGGCAATGAAAGTCAACAACAAGTTACTTTGGAGAATAACCAGGCTTTCATAGTGAATGTTAACTACACCCAACCATCAGTGTTGTCACTACACCGGGCGGTGGCAGGCGGGACCACCCATAACTCTTAATTTTTACCTGGCTCTCAGGTTGATTTTGAGTCAAAATACCCAGCTCTCATGGCTCAAAAGTTACAAAATCATTGAAGAATCAATAAAAAATTGAACAATTATTATCAAAATTTCTATATTTTTACTGTTTTGCACAAATTTAAAAAAAAAAATTGGTGACAACCCTGCATACCATATGTATTAGATGCCCCAAACACCTTAGAAGAATATCAAAAAAAATAGTCGCAAATCCAATTGCATCATAAATGGGAGAAAGGTATGAGCACCAGATTTCTTCTTAAGCAGTGCCTGTCCAGTGACTAGGGTATTGCTTGGCATTAGATCAGGGAATCCCATTGATTCCAACCTCATCAGTATAAAGAGACTTTTTAATAGGGACCTTTCCCACTATATGATTTTTGAAAGAAAATGGGTTAAGGGTTAATACAAGTTGTATCTTTGCCAAATTTAGATTTGTGTTGTAAGCTTCTTGCCAAGCATTGTTAATGTCATTTACAGTATCATTTCAAAACTTAAAATAAACTTAAATGTACCAAATGTGTCATTTTCAGAGCTTTGTTTTACTGTAAAGGTCATCAAAATCAGACTCGCAAATTATAGCAAATTGAATTCTTTTTAAAAGGCTGGAAGTCAATAGAATTTGTATGATATTGTTACAATTTTACCAAAGACACCAACATTTGACATTAGCTTGAATACATGTTTGACAGAAGCAATCATTTAGAGAGATCCATCAGTTGTCATTTTGAACAATAGTTTTTGATGCATTAAAAATATTTTACTCAAATATTTTTAAAGTACAATGAATAATCATGCAATGCAATGCAATTTGTTTTCTTTTTTTCTTCAGTCCAAAGCTACCCAGCCTACACAATGCACCCGGAAGGCATACCAATGTCCATGACAGCACAGTCGTCCATGCAAGGTCTTCCTCATCCACCCTCACCCGAATCACCGCCGCCTCCTAGAGTTTATAAACCATGTTTTGTATGTGCGGATAAATCTTCAGGATATCATTATGGTGTTAGCGCTTGTGAAGGTTGTAAAGTAAGTCTGTAGATGATAAGTAGCCTGAAGCAGGGCTACAATTTCTAAAGTTTTTCTGAAATGAATCCAATTTGGTGACTGGTTTCACACAAACCAAATAGTTCCTCAAACTTCACCATGGAGAATCCAAGTAGACTCATAGATCAAGAAAGGAGATATCAGAATTGGTGTCATTTTTATTCCAGCATGATGATGAAATTGGAGTTTTTTGGTTTGGGCAATGGTGCATCAGATCATGCATAATTATTGTGATGAATAATGGTAACTGTCTTAACTAGATATCCATTTTAGGCTGTAAGTTGATATAATCAATTGAGAATAGATAGCTATTGTCCTTAAAGTGTACTTGATACTCTGGACTTCCTCAACATGATAAGTCTGTGCATGCAAAAGGTTCACCGGTTAGTTTTTCATATGAGCAAAAGCTTATCACCCGCGGCAATGAGTTGTCCTCATAACATCTGCTGTCTGACAAGCTGAGTAACAGGACACGCAAGATTTCATATACCCTCCAATATTTCAACTGAATATTTGTTTAAACTTATTTCATGACAGTTATTTATTCACTCCAAGGATATCTTCAGTTTCATTTTTTTATCTTGCACCCAGGGAAATTAAGTTTGATTAACCGAGGCTGAAAAAACTTGTCTTCTAACCATTCACTGTGACTAGTTGTTAGATAGTGCTGGTATCGGCAAAAAACAATCATTGTCGACAAACCCAACAAATTTATCAACCAATGTTGACACTTTTGACAATGCTTTTTGCCAACAAAGGCTTGTCTATACCAGCCTTACTGGATGTGTAGAGACACTAGGTGGCTAAAGGAGAAGTTTTTGAATAAAGTTCATTTAAAGTCAATAATGATGCAGTTGATTATTCAACTCCAGTGGATTTAGGTAAAAAAGTTTGTTTTTATGTTTTGTGAATTTTCTAAAACATAACTGCAAAGTTGGGTGTAAACCTTTATTGGTATTTTCACTACATCAGCCTTTGAGAAGACAAAAATCCATATTTAGTAGAACAAAATCCACTCCATATCCCAGATTTATTTT
>JXSR01S007759.1:40323-50837 GCA_000969725.1 Ophiothrix spiculata
TATAAACCATGTTTTGTATGTGCGGATAAATCTTCAGGATATCATTATGGTGTTAGCGCTTGTGAAGGTTGTAAAGTAAGTCTGTAGATGATAAGCAGCCTCAAGCAGGGCTACAATTTCTGAAGATTTCACTTTGACAAAGATTTTCGTAAATAAATCCAATATGTTAATTGGTTTCACATAAACCAAATAGAAAAGAATCCGATGTTCCTCAAACCGTGGAAATTCCAAGTAGACCCATTGATTAAGAGTCTAGCTGATACCAGAATCGTTGTGATTTTTATGAAATGAAATAGGAGTTTTTTGGTTTTGGCATCGGTGCATCGCATCTTGTCGTAATGCACAAAAACATGCACAACTGCTTTGTGTTCATTTTATATGATATCATTGGTGTAAAATAGTTTTTGAGCGGTTTGTCTCCGTGCCCAACCTAACCTCTGCACCATGAGTTTATTTTGACGGGAATGGAATGTACCATAATACCCCCTATTTTGAGGTCTATGCCTGACAATGCCAATATACAACAAGCCCTTTTATGAAGTCGGATATCTCTTCTCTATATCAGTCAGTAGACCTAGCTCATCTCTCCATGAGGCAAAAAAAAATAAATTGTTATGTTGCCCTCAGAGACCGACCCTATTCAAAAATTTAAAAAAAAATATTAGGGTCGGGAAAGCACCCAATTTTGCTCAGATTGGGTGTTTTTTGAGAAAATATTTTGAAAATAGTGGAAAATGCACCCAAATTTGGTACTTTGGGTGCTTTAAAAAAAAATTATTAAAAAAAAAAATTATTTTCCGACCGACCGACTCAATTTTTCAGAAATTCCACTAGAGGGCAACAGAACAATTATTTTTTTTTGGCCTGAGATCGTATCCTTCTGGTGAGCAAGACCAGGTTCAGGGTCTCTCTGCATGATTATCATGATAGGCTTTATGGCCATAGATTAAGAAAGAGGAGACATCGGACTTGACGTCATCTTATTCTAGCGCTGAGATCAGTTTGGGGTATTCTGATTTCCCCAATGATATCTTGTTATGCTCAAATATTGAAAACACACACCTACTTTATGTACATTTTCAGTGAATCAGTTTGTCTCAATACACAACCAATTCTCTGTCCTCAGACTTTTTTGGTAGTAAGAGTAGACTTCCAGTTAATAGGACCCTGTGTTTTTATATTATTTTGGGCTAAGTTGGTTTTTGTTGTATCAACATGGAAGTCATTGGCATGCCTAGTATTATGGTCATGAATTTCAGATTGGGTAATGAATTGATTGTTCGGTAAATCCAGTGGGAGCAGTTCATGATGGTAGCGATACATGTGTATAGCTAATTGGTAGGCATAAATATCATGGATTTTCAGAGTCTTTAGGGAAATGAAAAGAGGGGTTGTGTGTGCCAGCCAGAGTGACTTGGTGCAAGTTCTAATAATTTTCTTTTGTTGCAAAAACAGAGAATATAAATTTGAGTTGTTTTTGTCTCCCCATACAAGAGTACAGTAAGAAAGATAAGGAAGGACAAGTGTATTGTAAAGTGTATGGAGAGACTCTAAATTTAAGAATGGGCGTACTTTTTGTATGATTCCATTATATTTAGACACTATTTTGGTAATATGACATGTATGGGCCTTCCAGGTGAGATTGCTATCGATAATAATTCCAAGGAATTTGGTTGTAACAACTTTTTCAATTGATTTATTGTCAATTTGTAACTTAAAATCCGGACTTGGTTTATTACTATATTTATTTTTAAAGATCATGACCACACAGGGAAATAAATTAGTCCATATTTTTCAAATCATAATTAATATACCAAATCTTGTTGAATATGCAAATGAACTTCATTTCAATGATTGTTTGTCCATGAGGTAGCAACAAAATTAACAAAAATAATAACAAAATCATGATGTACAAAAATATTAATGCACAGTGATTTGGTCTTAATCTCTCCTAATCAATCTTACACAAGACAAAGCCAACCAGTTCACAATAATATTGTATAACACAATGATTTGCCATGGTCCTTGTAAAGGCGAATTCATACTCGGCCTCCAAACAAAATTTTCGCTACCAAACATTTGGTCGTGACGTCAAAATGACGAGTGACTCCAAACAAAATAACTTCAACACCGAGTTGAGACCAAATAAAATTTCGCGCTAGATTGCACATGCTATTGAATTGCCATATACATTGGACCAAATGTTTGCTACCTGTTCATACTTTAAGTTCGATGGCAAATATTTGGTGACGTCACGACCAAATGTTTGGTAGGAAAAATTTTGTTTGGAGGCCGAGTATGAATTCGCTTTTACAGAATCTGATTGCTTGCTGCATACTTCAAGGTTAATAAAGTATATATATGAATAGAGATCATGCATAATTATTGTGATGAATAGTGGTAAATGACTTAACTAAACATCTATTTTAGGTAATAAGTTGATATTATCAATTGAGAATAGATAGCTATTGTCCTTACAAGTATACTTGATACTCTGGACTTCCTCAATATGATAAGTCTGTGCATGCAAAAGGTTCACCGGTTACTTTTTCATATGAGCAAAAGCTTATCACCCGCGGCAATGAGTTGTCCTCATAACATCTGCCGTCTGACAAGCTGAGTAACAGGACACGCAAGATTTCATATACCTTCCAATATTTCAACTGAATATTTGTTTAAACTTATTTCATGACAGATATTTATTCACTCCACGGATATCTGGAGTTTAATTTTTTTATCTTGTACCCAGGGAAATTAAGTTTGATTAGCCAAGGCTGAAAAAACTTGTATTCCAACCGTCCACTGTGACTAGTTGTTAGATAGGACTGGTATCAGCAAAAAACAATAATTGTCGACAAACTCCACAAATCGATCAACCAATGTTGAGAGTTTTGACAACGTATTTTGTCAACAAAGGCTTGTCTATACCAGCCTTACTGGTTGTGCAGAGACACTAGGTGGCTTAAGGATAAGTTCTTGATTAAAGTTTACTTAAAGTCAATAATGATGCATTTGATTATCCAACTCCAGTGGATTTAGGTAAAAAAGTGTGTTTTTATGTTTTGTAAATTTTATAAAACATAACTGCAAAATTGGGTGTAAACCTTTATTGGTATTTTCACTACATCAGCCTTTGAGAAGACAAAAATCCATATTTAATAGAACAAAATCCACTCCATATCCCAGATTTATTTTGATGTAAAGAAACCAAGCTCAGCTTTTCAGTTGAATTTCAAATAAATCGTTTCACTCTTTTAGCAGATGTTAATTTATATTCCACTTGCATTTACTGCTTTATTTTCACTTTGAAATATTCAGCAAAACTTGTGTTCCAGAAACCTCAATATTGATTGGATTTTATCCCACCATGTATCGAAGATACAATAACAGTTCGTTGTTCTAGATATGTGGATCATGATTTGAGTTCAGTAACATTTGTATAACATTTCTTTTTTCGCAGGGTTTCTTTAGGAGAAGTGTTCAGAAGAATATGCAGTACACATGTCACCGCGATAAAAAGTGCGTCATCAATAAAGTGACGAGAAATCGATGCCAGTACTGCCGCTTCCAAAAGTGTTTTGATGTAGGAATGTCCAAAGACTGTAAGTTGTTTCAGGAATGTTATACTAGCATGACATTGCAAGTAATCCCCCCAAAAAGAATTTTTTGATTCATATCCAGCATGTATTCAGGTCCTACATCCTGAAATTTAAATTTCTTGCAAAAACTGATATGTCACAACATTGCTTTTTCTTCTTCATTGACTTTATCTTTTTGTTAGGCAATTTTCTAAAAGAAGACAATCATTTATGAAACACTTGTTCCACTTTTTGAAACGTTTGACCTAGAATCTTAAAATCATGTGAATGATTCATTGTGTCCTAATCTCCAAACCATAAATTTGTTCCTGAAATTATGTGTTATTCATTAACTGAATTATTGGCAGCTTGTTAGGTCTGTGTATATCGATAGGTATAAACTTGGTGCAATACTTTACAAATATGACTTCTTTCGTTTCTTACGAAGGGCTAAGAGTAAAATAGTAACTCAAATTTGTCTGTTTTAGAATTTTTGTTTTCAAAAGATCAAAAATTGTTTTAGACCAGTAAAGTTAGTCCTGGATATTCTCAATTTGTTAATTTTAATTATTTTAAATCATGTGATTTTTTAAACCAATCAACTGTCTTAAATTGATTGATACAGGTTTTAATGTTTAATGTAGAATATTTGATGCTTGCTTTGCTCTTCATCAAACCTCTCTCTTGTGAAGTTGCTATTTTGATGTATCCGTAATCTATTTTAATCATGGCCAGCAATTAATTAGCAAATAAAGGTTGCTTAAACTGGCTTTTATAGATATAGATCCAGTCTTATTGACCGATTATTGGTTGACCTTTGGAGGGATAAAAGGTGATTAAGATCTGATGTAAAAACTGGATGTGATGATCCCGTATTGCTGATTCATATTTGACTAACATCATATTAAAATATGGAATGACCTTTGTTATGATTAAAGTATTGCAATAACATAAAGCAAGGTATGATTAACTATTACATGATATATCTGATTCATACGTGTTTGAAACGTGAATGAATAAAGTTAACATCCAACCCAAATAAATAGAATCTTGATTAAGCTTAAAATGGACCATGTCCTTGGCACATGTTAAGGAAAGGGGTGGGGTGTTTTATTTGGTTTACATGCAATTTACTCAGGAAAGCTTAGTTCATGAGAAATTTGGCAAATTGTCTATATTTAGACCAGAAATGTCAAGTTTTGAAAGAAATCTTTCATTACTTTCCCGTAAGTTGAGGTGAGGAAAGGGCGTAGAATTTGGAAGTCAATTTCAAAAGTTCACATGTCCTCTTTAAGAGTAACCTTGCCAGTATTACTGTAGGATATATGCTTAATTACAGTGATTTGGATTATTATAATACTTACTCTTTCAAATGAGCAAATGTGACCTTTTAAAAGTAAGTCGCATGCATGTTGAAAAGTAAATAAATAAATGCTTACAGGAGTTTGATGATCTTATTAAGACATCATTTAATTTCATCATTTTAGATTTATTAATTAGAGGACCTTAGAAGTGACCTGGTTCTGAAGTAAAAAAGTAAATAAACCAATAATAAAGGACTTTGATGAATTTGATCCTTCTAGTATCATTAATTAGAGGACCTTAGAAGTGACCCGGTTTTGAAGTCAGCGGATGTGTTTAGAAGGTCTCAAGATTGACAGTAGATACTGGTCAAGGTTACTAAATGAAAACATCACGATTCCTGCAAGATTATGGTTAGCCTGATGATACTGCGAATCAGAAAAGTACACGTGCCATTTTGGCCACATTAGCACGTGTCTGTTAAGCGAACAAAATAAGTATATCTGATTTTAAACTGTCATTAGAATTTGATGATACCTTGCTGAAGTATGTTTATCTTTGCACATATTCATAGCATGATTTTTAAATGTTCAACACTTTGGTACTTCATGTTATATGGGTCATCTGGTAGTGACAAGATATTATTTTACACAGGGACCAAGTTTCATATGAAAGTTCAGTAGAGAATGTTAAACAAGGAATAAAACAACCAACGGTAGACTTAAATTTTTGGCCCATGCTAGATCTTCAATGGAGTTATAAGTGTTGAAGTTGATGGAGGTGATAAAAATACAGTAGAGAAGAGGAGCCATACTCAGGTGTTGTTTTAGATCTGAAATGATATACAGACCCGCTCATTAATTGTACTTTTGTCTAAGGTTGACTTAAGGTTAATTGTTACAGCAACATGATAATTTCTGTAAATTTCTGTCTATACTGAACAATACTGTAGTGTTTCTCGTTTGCTTTAGAAACTTTAAATTCTAACCATTATTATGATACTTTAGTTCATAACCAATCATTTTCATCTCTGTTTTCTTATACATGATAAAGCAGGTGTTAGAAACGACAGGAATAAAAAGAAGAAGATTAAACCTGAGGTGTCCGAAAGCTTAATCATCCCACCCGAGATTGAGGACATCGTGGCCAAAGTGCTGCATGCGCACTGCGACACATTTCCCTCAGAACCTGTGCAGCCAGCATACAGAGTGGTAACTATCTATATGGCAGGGATGGCATAGTTATGGATATACATCCCGGGGGGAGTCAAGTATAATGTTGCGGGAACAGCATGACGACAGTTTTTCAAAACACCCCTTGAAGTATTTTTTTTCTGAAGCCAAAATGTATGTTTTTTCCCTATTCACACCCTAAATGGTGATTTTACCGATACCGTTTTCACTCTAGGGTTTGAAAAAGTACCCCATTTCTTGAAAATTGCTGTTTTTCATACCCTAAATGGTGTCACCTGATTCACCCTTCAATCCTAAAATACAACCCTAACTCACCTTTTTCTTGGTCACACTATGCCTTACATTGTACTTGACTGCCCCCACCCCTGGGGTATACATAATCATAACTGTGTATGGTGGGGGACATATTTATAACAAAAATTTATTGAGTACTGCTTGCTGATTGGTTAAAGAGTGTGTTTTCTCATAAATTCAACCAATTATCGAAGTCGTTTTAGAATGAATCCTCTTTGAAACATTTCTAAAACCTTTTGTATCTAAAGAATGTGAATTTTTGATATTACAGTTGCTGATGTTACAAAAGGGGAATCTTTTGAAAAATGTTTGCTAGAATCTCTGAAAATTAAAAAGAAGTAAAAAAACGAGGGAATAAAAGGTAAGGTCAGCTTTAAAAAGGTCTATTGATATTGGCTTACCTTATTACCGGTTTTACGAGTAATCATATGTTATTATCCAATTAGAAATCTTGTTTAAAGCTAGTAGTACTCAAGTGGTTGTGTGGGGGATATTAAAGAAGCAATTTCTTGAAATGCAAATTGAAAACTATTCTTTAGGACTCTTGTTTCACTTCTGAAAGTTTGAGAGTTCTAAAGCAATATCTTATTTAATTTCCACCTTGTGTATATGCATTTGTGTTTTTAATATTGTGTACAAGGGCAGAAATGACAGGGTAAAATCAAACAAAAATCACATAACTAAAATATATGGTAAAAAACCCTGATATATGAACGAGGGAAACTATTATTTTAAATGATTCAATTTAGAATTCAAGTATGGTATCTGTTTTTACTACATTTCTCGGCCAATTTATAAATTTCAAGCATGCACTGTTTGCTTCTTCAATGTTGAAATAGGAACACTAATAGATTTAACTGAAGAATTTGATATTTTGGTTTCAATTTCTCACCCCATCTTGTCTTTTTTGGACATGATCTATTTCATGAATCCATGACACAGATAGTATAGTTTGATATTGATTGCAACCTGTATCTGCCCTTGTACTTGGCTATGTATAATGACTGCAAATGATGCATGATGCCACAAGGATGCACCATCATGGGAATGCCAACAAGTTGTATCTGCAATGGCTGCCATATGTTATATTGATTCAACTCTTTTCCTCTACGAAAACCACAAATTTGTTCTCACCAATATCAGTGGCCCTTATAATAGCTCTTCAGGCTTATTAAAACGACAAAATGGTTGTGGATTTTGTTTAGTTCCCCTAAACAAAATCCACAACCATTTTAAGAGCTACAGATCTAAGACTTAGCATTAAGTAGTGTGTAATTCAAATGTATGACAAATGGCAGCTATTGCCGTTATGACTTTGTTGCATATACATGATGTCACATTGTTGCATGGTCACCATTGTATTATTCGATTAACCTTGATGTCCATTTGTACCTGATTTCAAACTTGGATGTCATTCAATGTTCTTATGATGGAACTAAGAGGTTATTGAGATATCAGTTCGAACACTTTTAATTCAAATTCTGAATTCCTTTAATTTAAGTTTTGCATCCTTTGAAGTTATACTCCTCCTGTTTAAATTGATATTTATTTCTGTAAAAAGATGTTTAAAATTGGTGCTTCTTAAAAACGTTTTGCGAATATACCGGAGCAGTAATTATTAAGGAGTCAAAGTAACTTGCCAACAATAACTCTCAATCATTCCTTTAAAAAAATGATATTTTATAATGAGGAAAATGCTTCTAATCTTAAGCATTTTTCTTTTTAGTGATGAGAGGTTTTGTCATAATGTTGATGATAATATATGCATGTTTTATGGTTGTGAGTGTTTTCTTATTGTAAGCTTTATGCTTGCCCACAGTAGCACCAGCCTAATTCAGTACCAAGCTTTTAGCCAGAGAGCCGTCTTTTGGACGGCCTGTCACAATAAAAGACGGCCTTGAAAATGTTAAAGACGTCCTAGAGGCCGTCAAAATATGTTAGAATTTATCTTCAATAATCATCATCATCACAAAATCTGATCAATTGATTGTACTTTGTGAACTTAAAATGGGTTTTATATCGCGTTTTTTCTTCGTTCCTTCCCCAGTGAGTCGCCATTTTGTTAAAAACTAGCGCGAACGTAATCCTCTACTTCTTTGTGAAGTATGAATATTAATGATGCTGACGTCACAATGTTTTGATTGAAGCCGGCCTGTTTGCCCGGCCGCGAATTTGGACGCCCTACTTTCAAATCCTGGCTAAAAGCTTGTTCAGTACCACAATGCAAATTCAGATTCTAATGTTGCTTTTATATCAGGACGTTTTGATTTCCCATAACATGATTTGGAAAGGTAAATTCTCACACAGATTTTTCAAATGAGAGTTCAATTTTTATTAGGTGGCAAACTTATTTTCAAGAACATGAAAAACAGTTATGGTTGACGTTCTATAAAGACTACAAATGATATATTGATGACAAATATGGAATTTATGGCGGAGGTAATCAGTTAGGGTTCTATGAATATAGTTTGAAATAGATTTTGAAATTTTCAATTGAGATGAATTCATGTGGGTAAGGAACCAAATTAACCAAATTTGATTACATTCTGTCTGGGGAAACGGATGAAAATTGATTATTCTGTCTCATTTTTTTCGTTTGGCTAAGTGGATTGCCAAAGATAGATTTGATATTTTATAGATGAAAGAAAAATTTTGCAAGGATTATAGATAAGTACATTGCTGTAAATTATTCGCGGAGTCTTGGGTGAAATATCGACTCGTATCTGTTTGTTTGTACACTCATTCTGCATGCATGATTTATTGTTACCCCTTCAATATCATTGGGTAGCTCTAGTTTCAACTAAGAGATGGTATCATGTGTATCCCATCATGCATTGCTTCCTGAAGTATTGGAAATTAAAGGAGTAGGCCTACTTACGATGAAATGACCTTAAATCAAAGTTAATTGTTGTAATCTTTCATTTTGAGCATGTCTTACCACTAATTACTAATGAAACTTCCTGTACAAACAATTCCATATGAAGCGATGCATGATGGGAAGTACGCTGTATCTTCTCTAGTTTCAACTCCTGCACTTAAGATTCCTCAGTAGACTGCCAGGTTTGCATTTTATGATTGATTTTATGTATTTGGGGATGTTTGATTTGATAGCATCAGACAGTTGATAAATAAAAATGGCTCCTGACAGACTGACACATGACACCGATAAAAAACAACATGTGAATAAGACTTGGATGCAATAGTCTCATAGTAATGGAACAGTGTGAATCATAAGCTGTTATTCAACGTATGAAATTTCCGCTTATCTTGAACTGAAAGCTTTTTATCTGCCTTTGTAAGTAAGAAAATCTTTCCTGGTTGGCATCGAAATATTGTGTTTTTTTTTTTTTTTTAAACGGTGTGGTTTCTTTTCTTTTTTCGTATATCTTTGTAAATATTATATCAATATCTGCGATATACCTATAACGGGCAACTAATTGCAGGCCAGCTACTGACACTGCATCTTGCAGTCTGCAAATGGCAGTTCATTTTGAAATACCTTGGGCCAAAATTTATTCAAGACTAGTCGTTCTTAACATCCAACCCAATTTATGTTGAGTCAAGATGGGTGCTTGGGGGATAAAGGGAAGTGGTGCAAACCTGGGGAATATTTCAAATGCATTTTCATTTGTAATTTTAGTAAGAAATATACATTCTTCACTTCTGTTTGAGAGCCTTTCGTAGGAAGGTATTGTAGGGCAATTTTCAAGAAATTTTCATGCCTCTTTGTTGAGGTGATGTAGATAAGTTCCATTTTTGACTTGGCTATTTCGTCTGGTGCTTGACGTCATATGACATGATGTTGTTTTCCAAGTATGATATTGCTCGTCAGGGTGTTCCATGGTAGGTTGTCGACAGGTTGTGCCAGACTAGTAGGCCATGTAGGCCTATCAGGTTTGAGGTACAGACAAGGGCAGGCCCAGCGGGTGGTGAGTGACACCAAACTGTTGCTTCTAATAGTCGGCTGACATCACAAGTTTCTGAGGCAAAGTTCAGAAAAAACCAGCAATTGTATCGCTTATAAATCTTCCAGGTGAACTCGTCATGTGAGTGCAAGAAAGTCGTATCTGCATTTTGGTCATTTTACAGGAGACACATTTCTGTGTCTCACTGTCCCAGATTTTGTGAAAAACAATATTTTTGAATT
>JXSR01S007759.1:55810-65913 GCA_000969725.1 Ophiothrix spiculata
AAAATTCATTTGAAGCAATTTGATTCATAATTTAAAAATTACCTGAAGTGTCTAATATTATTGGTATTCAAATGTCCTGTAATAAATATGCAATTTAAGGTATGTTGCAATGATACATGCCTTCCATTGAGCTCCTATGATTAAGGGAATCAGAGCACCAGAGAGAAGCATGTTAGCCCAACAGTAAAATTCTGTAGTCTATTGTCTATCAGAGACTTTGGCCGTGAATCCGGTAAGATTAAACCTGTATATGTATAAAAACGGGATTTGCTCGTCTTGTCGAAGTTGGCACTGGTACCTCTCATGAGGAGTTCTGCTGATAACAACAGATACATTAACAGGTGTGGGATACACGTTGCGGAGCCCTTGTGGTTAGTGTCTAGGGCTCTCAAATCAATTTTCAAAATTGTTTGTGTATCAAAATTTTAGAAGTTTCACCATTTGTAGACTCTATGCAAGGTTACAATGTGCTCACTGTACTACAGATAGCTTTTGAGAAAGTTTGACTTAAGGTCAAATAGCCAGAAATAGTAACAGAGTAGGGAGAAAATAGACATTTCTATAAAAGGATATTTCCTTGATTTTGTCACTCCCATAATGCTAGAGTTGATAGGGTATCTGGGCCTGGACTATGTCAAGTGCAGAGTTAGAAGAATAGCTGTGTTAGGGGAAATTTGGGGTAGAGTTGGCTGCTTGGTGAATTGGACAGTGACTGACTATTATTTTGTTGTGAAGTTGAGGTCTTGGGTAGTGGAAAATATTGATAGTTTGATTTAAAGATTAGGGAAAAATGGATGTAATCAAGATTAAGCCTGTTTTCATTTAATAAGAAGTACATTATTTGATAAGTGCTTTGTCTTGTTTCTTGATACTTCGTTGAATTATTTACTCTAAAATATAAGCTTAACATCCTATTTCATTTATTGATATAAGCTTAACATCATATCTTCATCCGTTACACCTAACCACAAATTACAAAGTCAATTTATCAATGTATTCTGATCCCTTTCTGTATTGCTACTGTAGATAAAGCCAGCTGGCAGCCATTGCCCTATGTTGCCAGCATTATAAGATTTTCACGTGGTAATTTGTGGTTAGGGTATTTGGGTGTGATACACGGAAGGGAAAGAGTTCAACGTGAGAGCAACATTTTATCTGTCCCTGTCATCTTCAGGCAATGTGGGATGCATGGCAATGCCCTTTTTATTGAACATGGCGGGAATACTAGTGCTGAAACACAGCTAGAATGGTTGTTTTGCAACTGATTTAGGAGTGAATGTAAGCAGCTATAGGCAAAGTAAAATATTTTTGGACAACATAAACAAAAATCCAGGGTAACTGTTGTATTTACAAACAATGGGGCCCTGAAATGTGGATTTTTGTTTACATTGTTCAATAAATTATTGTTTTGGCTATATGATCTTATAAAGGTAATTTGAGACTGCATGAATTTACTGTTTTATTAGAGTTGGAAACACTTTGGCTTACATCAGTGATTTATCCCTGTATTTATCCAAAACAAATATTGTACTATTGATAGTACCATACCCCCTTCCTAACCTATTTTAGAATTGACTTCTTTTTCCAAACCTTACTGTGAGTTGTTGTTATTTTGGCTTCCTTTGTATAAACCCTACACCTGCTCAACTGAACCTGATTTCATTCAACTCGCTAACCATTGATACTTGCTGCTTGAGATACAGTATAACTTACTATGGATTCAACAATCCGCTCAATAATTGTGTAAAATTCAGAAAGGAAACGTTGACATGTGTAATCTATCCCCCACCCTAGTCTGTAGCTATTTGTAGAAGCCAAAGTACGATGACATGGATGGAGACTTTTCCCCCCTTTCTAGCTCCTACATTTTTCTATGTTGACAGTTTGTGATTTTGATTGTAAAGACAATTAAAATAAGGCCCCAGATTTCCTTATACTTCTGATGTACTTAGGACACAGAGTCTTGATGAAGAACAGACTCTAGGAAACATTGGTTGTGTGCTTTTGTGAAATGCCGCAATATCAGATTTATTTTTTGAAATGTGTCAATGTAGTTTCGGACTACATTGATATGCCTTGTGCTTCATGCAACCATTATTAGAGTTGTTGAATATGTCATTTGCATAATTGTTGTTAAAAATTAAATATATTTCAACTCTTCATGACAGGGTATCGTATCCATTGTGGCTACAAATTTTCTTATCAATACAAAGTCAATACAACCTGGAATCATGGGCATAATTGACAAAAGCAGTTCATATAATGTCTCTTGACTTTTCTTAATTGAAACCATTCCTAGTCAAATCTAATTTTGAAAAAAAATCTGATTTATTACTTGATGAGGAAATCATGGTGTAAGAACATTTGTCATCATTTGAAGTGAAATACTTTCCCATAAATCCTATTTGTAGGTCAGGTCATGCATTGGATGGACTATAACATTACCATTACAAGTTCTATAGCCAAACTCTGCTATAAATGCAGCTATGTTGAGAACTCTTGTCATTAATTGTATTTCCCATCATGCATTTCAAATTTACAATGTATGTTCATGGATACATATAAACAATTAAGATACATATTATATTATTTTTGCTGAAAATGAGTTGGCATGAGCTGTTTCTGATATTCTTTAGTCAGATCAATTTCAAAATCCACTACAATTTTTAGGTCATAAATAGTATTGAAGTGATGTAATAGAAAAAGATTTTTGATTTTGGTGCTTTATTTGACAGCTGATGTATCATAATACCCTACGGTTAGTTTGTGCAAGGAGATGTGAGTTTGTAATGGTTCAGTTTAAGGTTTATAGGACCATTGGTGATCAGAGAAATTTCTAGAAAGAAGATGAATATATCAGGATATTAGTAGGCATTTATGTGGTGACTACGTTGGTGTTTTAAAAGTTACGAGGTTGTATATTTTGCGGATTTGTGTGAATCGTGGTGATGAAAAGAGTGTAAAATAATTTAAGAATGTAGTGATAAAATTGGTTTAACTTGTTCAAAACAGGAAAATAAAAAGCAAAAGAGGTTGCTGAGGGAACCCAATAGGAATTTGACACTGTAACCTACACCCATGAGAAGATATCGTGTGTATCCCATCATGCATTACTTCCTATGGTAAATTTTGTACATTTCATCATTAACTACTCACATAATGTCCTATACAAACAATCTAATAGGAAGCAGTGCATGATGGGATACACATGCTATCTTCTCTTCCTACATCCATATACAGGAATATTTTAGCAGGGTTAATTTTTCACGGTTTGGACTGAGCTATATTTTTTTGAGTGTATATTTTCATGGCGTCAAGAATCTGTCCATAGATGTATAAATTTTATTTTGAAAAGTAAAGAGCATAAGTAAAACCCCAGCCAAAATTTCCCCCTATACAGTAATAGAAACCAAGACTTCCATACATTAATACTCAGATTAAAAAAGAAATTCTTCCAAATGATTTAACCTGAACTGAACTTTTGTACAAGTGTTTCACATTTTGAACTGTGGCACATTGAGATTTGGAAATTGGATTAAGGGAGATTTGTGGTAAATGGTTGGGATTAGGATATACATAACTGGCTAATGCTGATGTCAATTTGTGAGGAAACTGGAGGTTTGGAAATCTGAACGGACGCAGTAGAGTCTATATAGTAATATGGAAAGGGAGGGAATTTTTTTGGAATCCTTGATGTAACTTTAAAGCGAAATATAACATACAGGATTTATGATAATAATTATTTTCTTTAAAATTGGTATACTCTTATGTGACAAATAATCATCATCTTAAATTCCAAGTCACTGTTTTATTCATTACTTATTTCTTTTGTCATGGATTGTTGTCACGTCATATTGTTTTTCAATCCTTAAGGTTTTCAAGCGAAACATGAAAACTTATACGCCTCCCAGGGCCAGAGAACTGGAAAATGACAGACATTCCTCCTAGAACATCATCATATTTAAAATGAATGTGATAGGGCCTGCATCTATGAAGTCTGAAAGGCTTGTTGAAACAACTGTACTGAAGTTTTTGTTGAAAGGGCTACCTGTTTGAAATATTGTTGAATGGTGAATGATGCGTAAATATAAAAGACAAGTCTTATTTTATCAACGAGGGGCTATTTCATACATCATACGGGGTATTACAAGTCCTGATGGTTTTATCTCTCTTTTAAACTTTTTGCTTTTATTCTTGGCATTTAATCCGTCTTGAAATGAAAAGGCCTAAGTGATGTGTCTCTCTTTAAACACTTTTGTCTTTTATTCCGAGCATCCAATCCATGTATCGTACTTGGTGTTGTACGACATTGCGTGTGTTTTTGTCATGGTAGGGCTTTAACAATTACACGGGGGTCTAGGCTAAATGACGTTTTGTTTGAAGCAATTGTCTTTTTCGTTTCATTTTCTTTAAGTCGGCTACATCCACCAGAAATAGCGTTTTGAGTCTAGACAGGAATTACAATGAAATGTTTGCAGTAGGATTCAATTGGGCGAGGGTTATGGGTTTTATTGTCATGAAATCTGGGTATGCATGCCCTTTTATACGAAGAAAGTTTACAAAATTGAAAGTTTGACCCAAATTTCTATATCATAAATAGCCTTGGAACGGAGACAGATTTTTTAAATCTTGAAGATCTATGAAAAAACTATTTCAGAATACTTTATCACCATCACTAACCTTGCAACATATACAGAGATTTTTAAATCCAGAAAGTGAAAAACTATTCCATAATACCTATATTATCATTGCTAGCCTTGTAACAGAGATAGATGGAGATTTTTTTTTAATTCAAGAAAGCAAAAACACTATTTCAGAATATAGCAGTAGAAATGGGCTTGTTTAGACAAGGTTGGACTACGTCACATAAATATTGTACATTAGTGCTTTAATAAGAAGTCATAGAGGCGTATTGAAACGCAAATTTGTTTCTTCTGTGTAAGAAACATAGTAATATTAGAATAGCAAAACCTTATTTCATTTTTCAATGTTACATGAACGGAAAATGACAAAATACCAAAGGTCATTGCGTGCGCTAGAACGCCTCGCTCCCTCATGATATCCTTTGAAGCATTTGGCTCATATTACAACATGATAGCATTGGCAATGGGGAGAGAGCTATAAATAGCAGCACATTATTTAGGTGAGGAAAATCAAACCAATTGATTGTAGATATGATGTGTAGCAGGGTTGCAAGGCAATGTAATAATGTGGCATTGTTTGCGGATGGTGGAAAGGAAATGTAGCATTTAGGTTGATGTGTCTGCAATTGTGTATTACATGTTTGGGGTTTGATCAGTACGCTCACCTGGAGGGTGGGGTACTCTAGTTTGATTTGGGTAGGGAGTGTTATTGGGAAAGTTGAAGTACTTCCCATAACAAAATTATTTTCATGAAAAGGGGACCCATTCATGTACTGAAGCACTTAATTTTTGAGTCAGAGTCAAATTTATACCAAAATGGCAATATTTTGTGCACATTTTCCAATTTTTAAAAAAGACCCATCAAAATTCCATAATTTGCAGAAAGAATTGATAATTACGATACAAAAATATTAGACAGCCTGAATTTGCTACCAATGTTTTTGGTGTCCCTATAACCAATTTTTTACTAGGTGGACCCCAGGACGTTTAGTTACATATCAAAGAAATAAAGCAAACTTTGTGTAACACAGATTTTTGTAAATGCTGTTGGTTCAGTATTAATTTTGTATTGTGTTCATATTATAATTATGGCTTTTTTTTTGTTGGGTTTAGGGTTGCATAGTTTGTATAATATGGTGTTAGGTTTGGGTAATGTAGAATATCAATCAATCTTACAATTTTTATGAAGATTTCAGAAATAATATTCAAAAATTCTTTGCTTTGAATCATATCTTTCATACTGTTGGATCCAGGGTTGCAATTTTAAAAAAAAAGTACCGGCAGATATCTAAATCCGTAACTATGCATGCAATAAAACAGTGCTACACAACCAGATTCTTCAGAACTACAATATTGTACCTCATTGCATAGTTACTATGTGGTGCTCACGAGGTGCAAGCATCAGCACTGTGTCTTTGATAAACCGTTCTGCTGCTACCAATGCCCAACAATTTATCTTTACAATTAATAGTATAATTATAAAGGAACTACAATATCGTAATAATCTTAATGTAATGTTCAGGAACAAATATCAAACAAAAAACTACATTTTTTTTTTGTTTCACAGTGTATTAGTTTCCAATATGATTCAGAAATACAAATGAAATGGATCATTCATGTTGTTGCCATCATGTGTTGAATGATATTGTGGTAATTCAGGCATTAATAAATTCATGCAAGTCAATTGGAGTGGAAAATGTGTTCTCTTTGAAATACAATGGATATATATTATTGATGCTATCATGTCCGGGTTGTGTGCCAGTAAATATAAAACAGATGTGAATGTAATAATGGTCTTTTCTAATATAACATTAATGTTACTTTCATATTGTATGTCAAGTTCAACATCCGGGGCCCATATCCATGAAATCTGTTTTTGGCCATTTAACCTGTAAACCCATGATTAATTTGGTAGATTATTTAACAAATAGAGTTGGCTACTAGCAATTCATGTGATTTATGTTATTTGATGCAAGATATTAAAAGGTAACTGCCAAGTAGATAATTTTAACAGTTTATTTAATGTGGAAGGATTACAAAAACCGGTACACAAAATAAGACTGGCGCTATTGTGGTGTATAAAAATGATGTTAAATTTCTAACCATACTGAATATTTATTTCTCATATAATTCTAACAACGGCTATGCTTGTGTACTAGCCCTGTTTGCACATTTGTTTTTTGTTACTAAATCATTCTTGATCTACTCTTGATATTGTATATATCTTTTTGTTTTGCTTTCATTTTTTTCTCTGCACTTTACAGATGGGCTCTTCCATGAAGCAAGCTAACTCCCCTACTAGCACTACTACCCCACTGCATTGTATATCTGCTAGTGTTGACGTGACTAGTTCTGCTGGCGTGTATTCTTCAGGGGCGATTCCTTTGGTGGGCACTTTGATTCATTAATAAGCAAAACTTTTTTTTTTGTTGCTTTTTAAATTTAATAATTATCTTGCTTTTTAAAAAAAATTAGACAATATTGCTGAGTGAAGCTTGATCAATTTTTGATTGTGTGATTGTTAAGGTATTTTAGTTGCAGTTGCATGCGTGAATGAAAAGATTATGTGGAAGTTTACATTTTAAAGTTAATCATTACTTTTGAATAAGTACTATGCAATTCATTGCATTGTTTTCAAAACATAATCAATTTTTGAAAAATGGAAAGCTTGTGTTAAAAATGATATTAACATTTTATATGTGGAACAAACAATGGTAGTCTTGATGAAGTTGGCACCACTTGAGGTAAAAGCTTGACTACATTTTGACTTGAAGACATACTCCTAAAAATCTGCCTTGAAGTGATTTAATTATTAGTTGATCATTGAATGGTTCGAAGCCTATCTAGCAGAGATGCCACATTTCAGAATAAATTCTGAATTCAGAATTTTTCAATTGGTTTAAGCCTAAATTCAGATTTTTTTATTGGTTGTTTGGTGTACAAAGGTATAGCCAATTTTGGTTTCTCACATTCTTTCGAAGTATCAAAGATTTTTTGAACACCAATGAGTGGCATCTATGTCTAGAACTTTCATATATGTGTACAATAAAAGTGATTCTTTGATTATTAGAATCTTGTTTTGATATATTACACAATACCAAGGATTTTCATCTTGTAGATGTAAATGATTTTGAGAGAGTAGTTGTCTCTTGAATGCTGAATTATGCGAGAGAAGATTGTTTGTTTGCGTTATCAAAAATTGATCAAGCTTGCCGTCTACATACCAATATGGTAGGCTGCCATATTGGTCTTATGCTTAATACATTTTGCTGGCTGGCCCAATGGAACTGCTCCATCTGGTCTCGCTGCTTGCTTGCTTGCTTACTAACATGCACCATTTACAAGCTAATATCACCAATTATTGTATCTAGAACTCACCTTAGTTTTTCCAAGGCCTTGTTGATTGTTTGCATAACATAGAACGATAATTTCAAAAAAGAAGAAAAAGACAAGTTTATTAGAAAAAAAAGATATGAAAATGGAAATGTCTTTTACACGTAATGATCAATATTAAAATTCTCATTCCCTGGGCTTGTTAAATGCAAAACGGAGGGAGTAAGCATTTAGGAGCTACAATTATGCTCATCCAAAGAGAATTAACAGTCCTGTCCAAATTTCACCCAAATCTTTATTGCAGGTCAAACAAATGTTATTGGATAGTAAACAAAATCCAGAGTGCAGGGCCCTTGCTTGAAAATGCAACCCCCACCCTCTGTGTATTTGTTTTTACTTTTTCCAAAACTTTTGTTTTGACCATAGGGATGTTAATTTTTTGCCATATTCAAATGACTTACTAAAACTGTTAAATTGAAGTGCCCACTAGCCCAATACTAACCGACCGTTTTTGTTTTTGTTTGTTGATAAAACTGTGAGTTTGTTGATTGCTTAATTTCCGCTGATTTCTAGTGTAGCTGAACTGCCTGTTTGATTACAGCTTTCATTCCTCATATCGTAGAATTTTCTTGTCCATGGCATTGATCAGACTTGCTTCTACTCAATCCATTCATCGCTTTCTGTCTCAAGACACACTGGCAACGCATCAGCATCAAACTAGTGGCCACATCCAGTAGAAACCAATGGTTACGTGGCAGAGTTTGTCACAATCTTATCTAACTGTACTTGTCTTTTCCACTTTTTGACACCAAAAATACAGGATGGGGTACCAAAACAAGAGTGCGGAGACACAGATTTACTCATGTTTGATTATGTGACGGATATGTCTTCTAAAGTCATCATTATGGTGGTGGATTTTGCCAAGAAGTTGCCTGGATTTTTAACGCTGAGTACACAGGACCAGATCACGCTACTCAAGGCCTCATGTTTAGAAGTTATGGTAAGGAATCAATCAAAACGAAATGAAGGTGCCACTCTTTTCAATGAAGGCTCTGGAATCAGTCAGACTTCCTCAAATAGCGGCACAAGTGCCACATGTGGCACTTTGAAGGAAGCTTTGTGGCACTTTCACTGCCTGTTAAAACAAAAGATATAAAAAGAAAATGTGCTTCCGTGGCACATTTTGGCACTTCAAACCTTGCCTTTAAAAAATGTTGGTGGCACTTCAGCAAAATAATTGAGGACACCTGCATGATCATTGCGCTTTACTTTTATTTGGTTACCATCAACTGCCTTGCTATATTTAGTTTATATGATACCAATTAACAGCAAGCTTTGACTATATTCTTAGAAACAATCCACTGGCTTTAATAGGGCTAAAATTTGTGAAAGTGTAGCATTAATCCTTTCAAGAATCCTTCAATATTTTTTCAATATAAAATTAAGATTTTTATGATATTAGGATAAGCATGATACAAGATGTAGTGTGAATTCAGAGAAATGGAGCACAGCCTTTGTTAAGAAACAAGATTTGGTAAAATTCAACCCATATCAAAAACCTTATGCAATACAATGCCTACAAAAATTTTTTAAAAGTGCATTTTCACAATTTGAGTTGGTTGTAGATGGATAGGCATACACCTTTTTAGTCCCTAGTTTAACACACTTCAACTGTAGCAGAATAGAGGTTATCATAATTTACCTTTCTTATGGTTATGCCCTATGTAGACCATATTTATAATTGACATACTCCCGTCGTTGATGGGGTAAATCCACAGACTCGGACGGGGAACGGAACTAAGAGAAAGGGCAAGTAGGGTATATATCATACTTGGCCTCGTTCTGAGTTCTGTTCTCCGTCTGATTCTGGGGATTTACCCCATTAATGGCGGGAGTATGTCAATTATAAATATGGTCTATATCCACAATAAAGCTGAATTCATACTCAAAACGCAATGCGTTGCGTTTCCAATAATTTTCACCGCAAACAGCACCGCAAATGAATTCACACTCAAAACGCAAATGGACTGCGGCAGCCGATGACATGAAAACGCAATGGAAAGTTGAGCTTTGCTCAACTCGGTTTGCGGTGACGCATTCGGTGTTGCGTTTTGGTATCGATTGATC
>JXSR01S007759.1:66368-80281 GCA_000969725.1 Ophiothrix spiculata
ACCATATTCACCTTTGCTACAGCACTCAATAAAATCAAAATTGATGAGACCGAGTTGGCTCTTCTTTCCTCAATTTGCCTTATTACTGGAGGTAAGTCTTACTGTTGTTTCCTGATATCTGTTGTGTTTGTAGTGTGTAGCTGCCGCAGATGACAACGTATTTGCAATTTTGAGCTGTTGTGATTAGGCCCTTATAACTCAATATTGAGTTTCCCGTCACCCGCCCTCGTTATGATTTTGGACCCTCGTTTCAAAAGTGAAAATCTCAAAATATTTCATTATTTTAAAATCAGCCAATTAGAACAATGTGTTTTACCTTTTTCTACTATTTTGAATTAATTTCATAGTTTTTGGTGGTGAGGGTAAACATTGTTTTCTTTAAATTGAAGTCATGATAAGGTAGCCTATACCAAGATGTATTAGAACATTGGTTTTATGATGTAGGTATACATTCATGAATTGTCAATAAGTGAGTGAGTCAATGTAATTGACCCCTAAAATAGCCCATAATAATAGATCTAAAAAATAATGAAAAATGAAATAGTTGCCTCATTATGAGCTGAGCAAAATGTGACAGGGTACTCAACATTGACTTATAAGGGCCTTAGCACGACACACGCATATTGCTGCAGGTCGTGTTTGTTTAAGATGGGACGCATTTGCATCACATCTCACCCACTTCATCCATATCTTACTGGTAATAGTTGATTAGAGTTGATAAGTATGTTTTTTGGGTATTATTCTTATAAAAATGATTTTATATTACCTTCAATATCATACCAAAATTATGATATTTCGTTGGATTACAGACAACTTATGACAGAATTTGATTCGGAATGTACATACCTTATTCATACTATCCACATCCATACCCGCTTTCCCCTCTGGCTAAATAAGCTAATTTACTTTCACTAGCTATTAGCATTAATTTGCCACTTTATTCAGGTTTGGTTCAACATTTTTGCGATAGCCAATAAATTGTTTTTAATATCATACCAAAATTATGAGATTTAGATTTTTTAAAAGATATTTTGACATGATTGGGTTTTTTTTTTGCAGATCGTTCAGGGTTAGAGGATCCAGTTAGGATAGAGCAGATGCAAGAACCATTACTGGAAGGTCTGCGTCTGTATGTACGCAAACGCAGGCCGCTGGAACCTCATGTCTTTGCCAAGATTTTAATGAAGATTACGGACCTCAGGAGCCTGAGTATTCAGAGTAAGTTGATTCTCTACCTACTGATAACTATATGGCTTTACAGGCTGCAGATGTATTGAGGCGAGATTTGTGAAAAAGTTTTAGCGTTAGTAATCCTACAAATATCCCATTCCATAAAATTGCTGAAAGATCAATTATGTCAGAGCAGAGTTAACTATGATCATGAAATCACTGCCATGGCAGCGAGGGCCTAGATTACCGTTTCTCAAATAGTGGAGCTGGCCAAATGTGGCGCATTGAAAGGTCCTGAGTGGCACATCAGAAAAAATCATTAGGTAATTTAAGTGGGCATAAGAACCTTGAATTTTCACTATATTTTAGCAGCAAATGATCATAATATGACATTTATAATAGCTTAATAAGCTCATTTAATACATTTACACCCCACAAAATATCAGGATCTTCCTGGGTGTTTAAGAGGGCCCTGGATCCCATGTCACTAGTTTGTGGATTTTAAATCTGCCATATTTGTATTTGGCGCTTCTAAAATCTAATGAAGTAACTCTAGCCTTGTGTTTTCTTGTACTGAATGTAGAATTGAGGAACGCAAGAATTTAAATATAGGCGAAATCACCTTTTTAAAGACATGCAGATTTTTGAAGGGATAATTTTTTAAAACAACAAAGTGTGAGCATTTAATTATGTAATGAAATATTTCAATCTAATTTTGTTTCTTTGCTCCATTTGCAGGTGCTGAGAGAGTATTAAGCCTCAAGGTTGCACTGCCAGCAGAATTCCCTGCCCTCATCAACGAAATGATTGACAAGGAAAGCCAATAATAACAGGCCATCCAGCCAACGCCTAATGTAGGCGCTATCTTACAAGCAATGCCACTGGCTTATGGACAAACGATCAATATTGTAACTAAACTGCGGCATAGTTTTTGTAGAATGTCGTACACAAACACTATTTTTGTACAGATTTATCAATGACGCAATTGACTCTCATTTTGGAGAGATGTGGAACGCACAATATTGCGCTGAACTTTTGTAAAAACAAAAAAATAATTATGCAATTGGGAAAAAAATAAAAAAAAGTAGAATGCAGTTGTGCTAGAATTATATGGAAGATGTATGAAATGGTGTGTGTTCAAGCAGAAAATGACAGCAAATTGCACTGCATTTTTGGAATTAGCAGTTTGGTAGTTGTAATGGTTCAGTACTTCTGGATATTTTGATATGATATTGAAGGCATTTTGTTTTTAAACTGGTAATTTGAATTCTTCCAAATCTTGAGATTTATGCATCATGTGGCATGTGCAGTGTTTCATTTGGTGCTTTGGTGTAGTCTTGCAATCAGCTATGGATGGACAAGTGTGCTTACAACATGGCCGACATCGTCTAGGCAACAGTTACCATGGCCATCATCGTCTAGGCAACAGATACTTTACAACATGGCCGACATTGCTTAGGCAACCGATACCTTCCAACATGGCCGACATCATCTAGGCAACATATACCTTGTATAATGTCTTCTGTAACATAGCACATATAGCTTTCCTGGGATTTATCCAATTTTGGATGGAACAGCTTGAATGAATGTCACATTTTTTTGGGAAAAACATCCCCTACATATCAGAGATCGTTTATGTTTGTAGATATAGTATAATAAGGTTACTGCTTACGTCAAACTTACACTAGAACAAACTGGCAACTTAAGAGTGTCGCTAAAATTGTTTGGCACAAAATTGATGATCAGTTAGAGTTCCAGTCCAATATGCAAGCTGACCCACAGCAGATATCAAGACTAGTTTTGTCTATATCACAAACACAGATTTTCAGACTAGCGCTCAGGCTGCTAGTTCATTGCCATCTTATAAAGAGCTTGTAAATTTATCTGGTTTCTAAGGATGATTTAACATACATACTATACAGTTGGCAAGTTATTTGGTAATTGATAATGTGCTTGTTATATGGGCATTTTTGAATTTTTGGTCCATTATGCTAAATCATTCATTCATTATGTTCCTCTCTTTAACTTTGATGAACACTTTGAAAGTTAACCCAAATAAATTCCTCGCTGTATAGTTTTGTTTCAGGTGTTAGTTGGTGAATCTGGAATGACAATGGGCTTAGTAACAAAAATGGATATTAAACTCATGAATGAAAGTTCAATGTGTAAATTGTGTCTAATTAGAAAAGGTGATATTTCTGCAAGCATGATGGGGAACTTTCTTATGCTTGTCATTTTATGTGACCATGCAGCATGTTACAAGTCAATTAATTTTTTTTGAAATGATTTCTAAAATAAGGTGTTATGCATGATGTCAGTAAAAAAAGTGGAATCAATGTGAATTGTTTCTAATTTACGCTAAATGAGAAGCTAAGGTGCACTTCAAAATTCAAGCGGCGCCTGACCGTACAAAACCACCGGTTCTGGCCGGCTGCTTTTGCTCCGACTTTTGAAGTAGCCTCCAAGTCATTCTTAGCATGGTATTGGAAAAGTTACCACTAGTCTGCTTCGACACTTGCCGACAAGACTTGACATAGGAACGCTCACTTTATGTGACCTTTGAAAAGGTCAACATGTTAATTGCTATATTCATCTGAAACAAACCTTTTCATTCTTGGCGGGATCAAATCGCATCATGCGTGAACAACAAACCAATCAAATCGATCTTCAAGTCACGCACGCAGCAACAGAACTGTCAAATCACGCGAGCTCACGAATATTGCGTGAGTTGCCTTTGAACTTTAACCTCGGCGCACAAGACACGTAAAAGTGAAAAGGTTTTCTTAACGTGACTATAGGGTTGCCAGTCCGTGTAAAGATTTGATAACTATACTTGTGTATATGATCATTGCTGAAAATACATAGCAATGGTTCCCAAAGTTTTGATGTCAAAGGGTATTAGCAAGATGAGTCTAAGTAAAACAGTGCAAGGTCTTGAGAAAATCTAATGCGCCAAGTTTTAACTCAGGATGTATGTAAATCAAGGACAAATTTTGTACCCAAATGATGAACCCAGCACTTTGTACTAGTTCTACTCTCTTTGTAATGCAATGAAATGCTGCTCAGTGTTCCCAAGGATTTTCTAGTGCATAGATGTTGCATATTAGTATCATATTTGTAATAAACAATTAGAATTTGTTGTCATTTGTTATATGAGGCCTTCATGTCGAGATGTAAAGTGGCTGATATTGTGGAGACAGTATTGCTATATTCAAAAATCCATCAATTTAGTAGAAAGGATACTGCACAGTAATTACGGTGTACTATGATGGACCTTGAAGCATGTTCCATTTAGGTCTTTGTGTCACTCAGTTCAATTTTGCTACACTAGCTATTCAAGCTATAGGGGGCTAAATTGACATTCAAGACTGTTTCAAGAAAAGATTTTTATAACGTCACTACATTTGTGCTTGTTGAGCCTCCTAAAGTTGCGGCTTAGTATTATGATATAGCCATAGATTTATAGGAAAGAAACCTGACTTTGTATACCGGCCCATGTTATGGCATCGTCAGCCATGAGCTCAAATTGGGGGTATTCCTGCCCACTCAGCTCCTACAAAATCAATTCTAGTGCCACGATTCGGTTTCGCCTGGAGACAAACTGCGCTAATAATAATTTACGCAAGTGATACACCAACCTGCACGCAAAGCGTGTCTGCATTTTCAATATTCGCACATTATGACAAGATACGTTGCATCAGCACCAACCTGAGTACCCCGGCCCAATTTTGTCTCCATGCCAGAATAAAAGTGGCAGCGAGCCTGGTATCTCCCTTGTAAATCTATGTAATATATATAACACACTTTCATCGATCATAGCCATCTATATGTTTATTCAAAGCATACACAAAGCCTTGGTTGTGCATAATTTAATAGCAATATTCAGCCAGCATTCAAACTAGCTATTTGTACCCAGTGGATGGTAAAATCCTGTTTGATTACACAAAAGAAATAAGACTAGGGCCAATATTTCTTAAGACTTCCCCTGGCTTGAGTTTCTTCTTTTATGCTAGCTTGCATTTGAAATTAGGTCATAATTTTAGAGATAAAAGCAAGCTTGAAACTTTTTAGAATATGAAAAGTAATATTTTGTAGTCAAAGTAGTGTATTGGTAATCTAATGCTAATGTATGCATTTTGTTATTACTAACAGGCTTAAATTTGCACAACAAATTGCTAAAACCATGTTTGTAATTTCCATGAGGTGGTAAGCTTACTGGGATTTATGTTCTTTGCAAGTCACAATACCAGATCACCCATTGATGGCAAGCACCATAGATTAAAGAAAGTACTGATAGGAAACAACATTATTTGCACTCTAAAAATTTGGCTAAGTTAGGGGATTGCACCAGGCGAGCACCATGCCTGGACCCATGCATAACGAGTGCATAGTGATCAGCTCTGCGTTCTGTCACGCTCAACTATTACTTGACAACAACGCAATACGTATTTTACATTTTTCCGCCAAATTGTGCTTAAGTCCCAGCGATAGCAGAGAATAGCACTTGGTTGGCTCAAAAGCCGCATTCTCAGTCAAATTATCATTCTGTTGCCGGAGTACAGCAAACACATATGTTGTGTTAAATTGAAGTATTGTTTATAATAACATTTGTGCAACATTTAGGGTAATTTCAGCTCAAGAATTGGCATTGGCGAGGACATCTATCTTTGCCACGTAGTAAACACACGCTTAAATAATAATATCAGTAGATTAATTTAGTCAAGTCATCTATGGATTGTCTGGTGCATTGTGGGAATTAAAATTCCCTTATGCATTATGGGATTGAAATCCACAATGCATCAGAATCAGTATCAATAGATTATGTCAATAGGCTATGAGAAATTCCACAAAAGTCAGTGATGATAAATTATGATGTATAATCTATGCAAATCAATGAGACAATTTGATTCTGATTTCAAATTCTACTGATGAAAGAAAACATTGTATATTTTAAGGAAGATCCAAAAACAAGAAAAACTCTAAAATTTGTACACTGATATTTATAATGTTGTATATTATGTCAATATAAATTTGTACACTTTGTATGCAAAACATTTTTAATACTATGGAAAGCAGCAGAATGTGTGTATTCAACATGAAGTTATCATCTGAATGCTAGAGGTCATATTTGCAATAGCCACTATATCAGGGGATCTTGAAATTGTTCTTCAGGTGGCAAATAACAGGAAGAAAACTTATTGCTGGACACTGTATAGTGAGAAATGCAAATTAACCCTTTGAACCTTACGAGCTGGGATACCGGCACACGTATACATGCACCGTATACCCGATGAGCTGGTTTACTGGCTTTAAGCACACGTGTTAGGAACTTGATGCACCCGTCATGTGTAACTATATACCATTTTCAATGGTTTATTTCCATCGGAAGACATCAATGAATTTTTGAACCCTTGGTTGGTGGGTCATTTTGATTTAATTTACACAAGAGAGGTCAATAATCCTCATTTTTTCTTTTGTGAATTTGATCGCATTTTTCAACAAATGTGGCGTCGCCCACAGACTACAATGTAAATTTCGGATACATTGATCGTCAAAAATAACATTCTTGTTTAAATGCTGGTTGTTGGAACCATTAAGGCTGTTGAAGAATTAAAAAAAAAAGTAAGGGAAATCAAAATCAAAGCAAGTTTAAGGCTTATATAGTGATTTTAAACTTTATTCGTGGAATGGCCAGGGTTCAAAGGGTTAAATGAAACTATTGCATTTAAGACTTTCTGGGATTCACATGACAAATTGTAAGTACTGTAATTACTGGATTATGAGCCGCATATCAAGATACAGATGGGCCGTTAAGCTTCGCTTTCAACTTTACCTTTTACCTTGTAATGTGAGGCCTATGAAGATTTGTTTTGCATACAAGGCTTATGTGTTGGTAATTACAGTAGTTATAAGGCAAAGAGTTTGGAAAAATGATTGTTAGAAATCAAGCTCACTACAGCTTGGACTGTAAGTATTTTTTTAGTTACAATTTGAAGAAGAACATGTTCTTGGGTCCTGGATTGATAATACAAAAATACATGAGATCATATACCTACATCAAGTGCATGAAAGATTGATGCATATTATACATCAATGAATAGTGCATTTAATTTGAGAGTACACTTGATGCTAAAAAATATTTCTAGACTGTTATCTAGATCAGATTGCCACACTTGGAATATTTCATTGATTTATGTTTCTATTATTGTGATCTCAGCATTATAGTGTGTTTTTTTTTCAAAGAATGACTAGAGTGCATTATTTACAGAAGTTCTCTGCAAATCCCTTCCCCTTTATTCCCTTGTATTTAAGATTTTCAAAAACAACTCAAAAAGAGGAAAATTATGTAGTAAGATTGTGTACATGTAGAGTAATATAACTGTTCTTTGGTTGGTTTTATCAAAACAAGTCTAAATATGCATACACTTTCATTGACTAATGCTGTTGCCTATAAAAGGGTAGCACATGTTAAATTCAGACCTGTGCATGCAAGTGCGTATATTAACATTTCTACATCATACACGCTCTTCATGTAGTTTGCAGGCCGGCGACAAATGTGATAATGCTAATGGTATTATCTCAGGACATGGTGGCTGGTAATTTGAAAAGAATCCATTGATATATTAGATTGGATCTGAAATCTGATTAATTCTGATTAATGCTTGCCCATGCAGCCAGACAGCCTCTATGTTATTGATAATTCAGGTTCAGTTCATTGGGTCACAGGTGCATAGTTGTAATGTAAAGTGCAAACCATATTGATAGTGACTCCTTACGACATCCACAATATGGTAGAGTCTGATTCTAAAGGAGAAAGATAATATGACTACCATAAACATGAAATTGTTTGTTGCAAATTTACTGCACAAGTGAAAAAGTGCTGTATGTCATTTTAACCATGCAGACGGATTAAATAAAATTGGCTGTCTGCTATGATAATATAGCCATCAACCTGTGACACAAGTATTACAATGAACTGGACTAACCGCAACCACTTGAACAGTTATTGTGCAGAAAATAAGTAATATTTATGAGAGTAAAATTTCCTGTAAATGGTCCTTTGAAGCATAGCTTACAAAACAAAGGCTTCATGTTTAACTGTGTTTGTTATTGTGTTTAAAGAGAATAAATATATATAAAAAGACAGGTTTTAAATGTTGTCATCACAATTTTTGGCTTCAAAATGGCCCCTAAATTTGACTCCTGAAATAAATGTACTGAAACAAAAGATAATGTAAATTATATAATAGAACTAGTCAATGCAAATGGTTTGAATTGGAAAGAATCCAAAGAGGGCATTGTAGATATACTTCAAGTACTGTCAACTTTTCAAACTGGGATTTTGGTTTTACAATTTGAAAAGTAAATCTCCTGCAGTGTGATATTGAGACTATATTAAATGCCATAATGTTCAAAATTGTGTATTATATGTCTGTCCAGGATGATTTGCAATATCAAAGGGTTGAACAACATTTGAACATTCTAGTTATTCTGCAACATTAACACAGTTGATGTGTAATTAACTCTGTAGTTTGTACTTCTAAGTTGAACTATTATAATAGATGCAAGCTTTTTCTTAAGTGGGTGCCGGGCGATTTTTACTGTATAGTTCCCGACTTTTGGCGCCCAGTTGGACAGAAAAATGAGACCCAGGCGATGATATTTTTCCCTACTACAGCGCCCGGGTCTTGTCTTGTCTCTAGTATGAGTCAAAATTTGTGAAGAAAATGATTGGAAACATACACATTTATGGAAAAACAGATTTATCAGAAGATGGCTCCATGTCTTGAAAAAACGGCCCCTGGTTCTCTAGTAATTTTAGGACCAGGGGCCGTTTTTTTAAAGATTTCTGACTCTGGTCCATGTCCGCTTAGGTGCACTGTAGGGGGTTATTTTTCTATAAAGATTTGTAATAGTTATGCTAGATGCTGTCATGGTACAGTGCCACTATAATGCGAAATCTGAGAATTATTTGATTAGGATGTGCTTGACAGATGGCCAAATCTGCAAAATGAAATCATTCTTATTTCTACAGTAAAAATGATTTGCTGTCTTCAAGAAATTGCAAGTCTGATCACTTGCAAAGTAAGTGTTTATCATCATTAGCAGTTAAGTTTATAGTACTTAATTCCAATTTACAGATATTATCTTTTTTTTTCTTCTTGTTTTGTAATTTTGTAATACAAATTTTGTAAATGCTCATTTTTTTTACTTCAAACCTAGAACCACAACTCTTTTTATTTATGACTGTCCACCACAAACAAACCATAAACGTGGAACTTCTTCATTGTTACTTTTGCAAAGACCATGGTATAAGAATTAATGATAATAAAAAAATAATGATACATCACTTCACTCCTCATTCACAAGTCAAGTTGGTCCATCAAAGGTTGTTATTGAGTAACAGTTGAAACTCAAGAAAAATGTGTTTAAAGATCAATAAGTCATATGCTATCTGTCGATGGTCCTTAAAATTGTGAATCTGCCAAAATATCAATTTCACCAAATTATTACGTTTGCATGTATTTTCACCAGTAGCACAGAATGAAGTTTGATACATTTATGGCTTGTTTGTCATGTATGGTCACATTTCAACTTGAATTAAAATTTGTTGCTTTATTTCATCTTGTAAATTTATTTGCATAAGAATTTAACTGTTTTTTTCTTATTTCATCTCATTATTAATCGTAACAGAATAGTAGTGAATATTATTTTTGTTTTGCATATAATGCAAATCTTCAAACAATTTATGTCTAGATTGAAATATCATTTTAAATTTTTTTTTAAAATATGTCAATTTTATAAATGTTCCTGCAAATCAGTATGGAGTGTGTCAGTTTGACCTTGAACTTTGCCCTCTTGACCTGAAATGTCAACACCCAGTTCAAAGGTCATGAACATGGAAAGAAAGCTTTTGCTGTAGTGGTGGTATAAGTCCCATTCATGCTAATTAGCCAAGTGAATACAATGGCATGCTCTACCATACATCTTACAGAGTACTCAACAATGGAATAAAGGTCGTAATCCTTATTTGCAATGATGGGACTTCTCAATACCACCATTACCGCTTTTGCTCAAATAATTAATGAGGCAAAAAGCAAGATATCAAGGGTGTAGTGTCATTAGGTATTAATTTAATGCCTCAACACAGAGAAGAGATGGTCTGTATCCCATCATGCATTGCTTCCTAAGCGGAATTTTGTACATGAATCTTGAGTAATTAGTGATGAAACGTGCCCAAAATGCAAGATTACAACTATTAACTTTGATTCAGGGATATTTCTTCACTGAGTACTTGCACGACTTCCTAAACTAACATTTCATATTAAGCAATGCATGATGGGATACACATGATATTTTTCTTGCCTGAATCCTTGATGGTAGCTTCAAAATGCAGATTATGCCTTGTGGCTCAAAGTCCTCAATATTTTGTGTTCTTAATCATGGTTCAAACTTCCAAAACAGAGTTGCTTGCTCATACACAAAACTTCTCGAAAAAGATTGTTTTTGAAATAAATCACACTATAAATGATATAGACATTGAAATCTGCCTTGTTATCAGAGGAAATATTTATGCTACTGTTGTACAGTCTTACTTTGTACATAAAACATTTCTTGAACTAAATAAAATATTTTTGAAAAAAAATGGTATGTATGAGACAAGTGAATTGAATACATTGATACTTCTGCCGGTTGTAATATGCGACCTGCTCTGTCGAAACCCGGACAAATTCATTTTTCAAATTTTACCAAGCTTAAAATGGCAAAGTTATAAGCTTTCCAATAATATATCATACTCCAGGATTCAATATTTTGTTAGTCAAAAAGTGACATTTAGGTTGAAAATTCCTTTGTTTTCTATTGTTTTGTGACATGTTTATTGGGCTATATCTCCTTAAGTGTTCTGGCGACTCTGTCCGGGTTTCGTGGGAGCAAGTCACTTATTTTTATTTTCATGGCATTATACATTCATCAAGTCTTTGATGTTCTCATGTTTTGTATTTCATCAAATACTTGGTGAACTTGGGGTAAATTTCTACCTTTTATTTGCAACAGACATTGTTATATAGTAGGAAACAAACCACAACTAAGCTAGTAAAAACTGAAAGCACAATTGACCATATCATGTAACTACAAATTTTTGAAACTATGGTATTAAATTTCTTTTAAAGCTTAAAATATAAGCTATAAGATTCAAGTAAGTCATACAAATTATAGGCAAAAACAAAAAGTATTGGACAACATAATACACAATCCAGAGAGCATGGCCCTATTGTCTGTAAATGTGGTCTCTTACCCTGGATTTTTGTTTACTGTCCAATATATTTTAATTTGGCCTATAATCAGAGGAGGTTTTCAGAATATCCCACAATGCATTATTCTGATACACTTAGATATAATAGGCAATAATGGTTTTCAGGACAAGGGGCTATTAGGAACTTGAGAATTCCATTGAATAGTACTCATTCATATCTTTCCAGGGATGTGTTTCTTTTCACAATAGCACAGTGTTTACCCACATTGCTGACACCTCAAAAACGCCAGAAACCTGTACAGAAGTATAGGAGTTGGATTTGCAGGTATATTGTACAATGTTGCATTGCATCGTGGGATATTGTGAAAACCTCCTCTGGCCTATAATATTACATTACACAATCATGTTTTTTAAATGCAATGTTTATATACAACTCTCGTAATATATATGAAATCTATAAACTAAAAATCAGTGTTGACAAATGAAATTAAACTAACAAGACTCACAACAAAAAAATGATGTTCCAAATAACAAATAGAGATAACAGTTACTTAAAGTAACAATATTATGTAGCTTAGACGATATTGTTATAGGGAAATAAAAAATATCAAGTGCACCACACAATTAGTAAGCCTTAAATGTGCATATTCCTGTTGTTGGCTTAAATTTGTGAATGCATGCCTGTGACGCGAGTGTCCATTTTTAAGGTTGTGCTCGTGGCTATGCTCAAGACTCTGGTACGTGTTCATAAATTATAACGCTAACAACAATAGCGTGTGTGGAGAACCAATAGCCACTTCCACATATTCCATCATCTCAGTGTCCTCCATTACTAGTTGATTTGACATTCGTGCTAATAGGCCACCAATTTGGGTTGCATCAAGGGATGCAACCAACATGTGATGACGGATGTTGAGATGTCAAAATGGAATACAAGCTGTCTTTATCCTCATCTATTACTTGGATTGTTTTTCATCAACATCAAAGCTTTAATTTTTCTGGACAACTAAAAAACTGGTACCATCTAGAAAAGGGTAAATTGAATAGAGTCAAATAATGCTACAGTGTGGTCTAGCGGTACAATCATATATGGTAGTGTGTATATAATAATACCATATCAACATGCAAAAACATGTTCTTGATATCCCTAGTTTTTATTTCTTCCATAATAACAGCCTGCTATGATAGATATAGTAGTAATTTTAGATATATATTTAAGGTACCGTAATGGAAACAATTGAGTGCTTTTATAAGGCATACTTGAGTTGTATTTTGTTTTATTATCATTTGTTAAATACCAAACAGTCTTGTAAAGACTGTTCAATGTTTTAGATATGTTTTTATTATTCTAAGTTTAAAGGCAGTGTTACAAGGGAAACTGTAAGGGAACTCTTATGATTTTTTTTTTAATAGAATCCTTCATTTCATCAAGTGATTGATGAAATTAAACGTATCATGCATTAAGATTGGTTGTATTTATTATGCCATATACTTGATGAATGATGGTATCTAAGGATACATATTGTCCAAATTTTAGAATTGAATGCAAATCAATTTCATGAAATGGACATCTGGCAGGATATTATGATGGTATAATAATGGGCTTCAGAATTATCTTGGAAGTATTGGGAAAAATTAAGAAAAGGTTTCTATTATATTGCTGTTTACCAACAGATTTGTGATGCATTGTGGGAGTAATGGTAAATTTGCTCCTTTATTATACCCACAATGCATCAGAATCTGAATTGAATAGATCAGCAACATATACACGGATTAAGAAATGTTTATAAATCAATTTTGGTGTACTTTTGTTACCCACTTCATAAACGATTTTTGTAGAGGATTTCAAAACAATTGTATTCATTATTTTTCTTCCTAATTGTCTTGAAATGAAGTATCATTGATAAGATAATCTGATGTCTTATTATTATACCACATGTGTAATATACATTTTGTACCAAACAAATGCTACTTGAGGTCAAACTATTTTGTAATAGGCAGGGTGAAATAAATTACATGTCATACATGTATCTATCTATTGTAGTCATTTGGACAAAAATGGGTTTGAATTTCGATGTAGAGAATCCATGTTTTTATGTCCTTGCATGTTCGAGTACAGAACTAAAATAAACAAAAACAATATGAAATGTAGATTATGTGGTTGTGTTTTATCTTTTCTGTGTATTCCTTTTATTACTTATTAGTTTGGTATGTTTAACTTTAGATACATTCATTAACCTGGTGACAGTTACATCTCTATTTTAGAACATACTCTATCATTGATGGAAAATGTTTTTTTTTTCAATAGGTATAGTTCTATAAAATAGAGGTGGTCAATATATTCCCACACTACAGTTGAGCGAAACACCTTTTTCAGTCCAGTGTATTTTCGGCCAGAGTCCAAAAATATATGTATGTTTTAATATTTTCAAACTACATAGTAAAAATATGAAATCCTGCAAATTTCACGATTATTGGAAAATCAGAA
>JXSR01S007759.1:82173-94147 GCA_000969725.1 Ophiothrix spiculata
GCTGTTTTTGACCCCAAATTATCAAAATATCCTGAATAATTGATTTTTTTGTTTTTTATTGTTGAGGTAGAACACCGGCTCTACAAAACATATCAGGGAAAATAAAGGTGTTTCACATTTGTTTTGCCACTTAAAATTATCCCCGGAAATTCGATTCATACCTTTGGCATGTTGACCATCTCTATATAAAACACAAATGCTCACATTCAGAGATACAACCGTCGCATGGTAAAAAAGAGTTTTAACATATCAGGGCCAAGTAGGGATGTCTAACCCATGCACATTTTTGGCTGTCCAGCCTGTATGAGCTGTAAATTATGCCATAAACTTCATTTTGCGCTACAGGTGCCAAGGTCGTAATTTGCTGAAATTGATTTTTTGACAGATTCACAATCCTCATGATTACTACAAAATATCAGTAAAGTTTCATTTCAAGAAAATGATAAGAAATATAAAATAAATCTGCATATTTTTTTAACTTTAAGACAATCATCAGAAAATATAGGGCTTGCTGATCTTTAAACGTGTCTATATCAGTTATACTTTTTACTTCCTGACAAACTTAGACGAACCATAACTTGACTTTTGGAAATCGTTTGAAGTTCATTAAAATGTCATTTTAATCCTTTAAACATGGACTTCGCAAATATTTAAAAAAAGTGAACATTTACGGCTGGTTTGGGATGGACGGTCACATTTGTCTTGTGGCACATTCAAAGGAGACGACGGTGGCCATGCCTCGTTACAAACAGATATCCCGCCGCAGTATTGAACGTTTAATTTCAATACGTAGAAAAGTAATTCCTCGAATAAACTTGAATTACTTTGCTATGAATGGGGTTCATGCGTGACCCCAACGGATTTAGAATAATATAATAAAGTGTGTCACTATATGAGCACTTTAATTATTATTTGAATAAAAGTAAAAATATGAGTTTTTCAATATCAATGCGCCAATAGAAAGACACGTAAAATGTACCTTTAAATTTGCATTTTTGAAATCCCTAGTCCATAAATTTAGTAGCTTCTTCTAAATCACCATGATCGCGACCGCCCCGCTTGATTCAAAGGTAGATCATTGCAGCAAAGGCAATTTTGAGATGTGGTCAGCTGAAGTTAACAAATGATAGGAAATGGTCAGGTCGATTTTCAGATATATAGTACAATTTTAGTTCCTTAACGTGTATACTTTGAACTGATAACATCAGTTTGTTTAATATGAAAAAGATTTTATGACCATGTCATTCATTTCTTGCTCAAAAGTATCTGTGGGACATTCACCTATGCACATATCACTTCAATTTTTGACTTCCAATTCTAGCTCTAATTTGGAATTAGCAATTTTTCTATATTTTGGATATTTGAAAGACTGTAATCTGTAAAACTTGTTTGCTAAATTTGGTTGAAATCTGACAACCTGCAGCTGCTATGGAGTTTAAAAGTGGTACTTATAATTTCAACAAACCAACAGCATTGTTTAGGCCTCATTGAACATCCTGGATTTCAATCGCTGTTGTGATGGGCATAGTCTAGTCTTGGTTGTTATGCTTTTGCCTCTTAACGTTTGAACCAAAACTCCAATTGACACAAATTCGCTATCATAATAAGATAAGATAAGATAATATATATTGGAATTTCTTGCACTTCAACACATTAAATTACAAATCAAGAACATGAAAAACTTACTTTACATGTTCATTGACAAATAAAATACAGAACAAACACTGAAAATTATAACAAGAAGGCAAACAATTCAGGATATGAAGAATGGGCTAATTCGCCCAACCACATAAGTGCTCTCCTATCCTTAGTCAAAACATATATATGTAAATAAAAAAATTCTACACGAAAATTATACATAATGAGGACTGTAAACAAATGATATCCAGTATTTGACTTAGGGCTCTTGTAGAGGCATATTACATCACAGCCCTGGAGCCAAACCTGAATCAATACAAGGGCAGATACAGCTTATCTCCAATTTATTCATTGGTCATCAAGTCATGTGACCACGGTTCATCCTGTAGGTCACATGACCAATTTCCAGCTTCACACCAGGTTTGAAGAAGTTATTGCAGATGCAGGATGAAAATTCAAGTACATCCTAATTTTTGTTGAGAGAACTGTTTAAATTCATTCACCCGATAAGCCGATGTTTATCATAATGAGGGTTGGAAATGGATGTGTTTCAAAGTCCAATCCTGACTTTATAAAGGCACTGATATTACACAACCATTCACTGACAATAAACCTGATTTTGCGATGCTAACGGAAACATGGTTCTACTCGTCTGGTGACGAAGCTCACATTACTGCTATGACCCCATCTGGCTATGTCTGTCATTCTTTCCCCCGCCCGGTTGGATCTCGATTAGGAAATAGGGGAGGTGGAAATGCAATCATTGTTAAATCTAGCTTGATCCAAAATTTCACTTTTACTCAGATGGTCAAAAATATGAATGTGTTGAAATTAAAATGACATCTCGTCAGACCACAGTACAGAAAAGTACCTTTGTTTTAATAGACCAAAATAATACAAAAAAGAACAAAGCACCTGATTCTTATTTTTTTTTTTTTTTTTCTTGTCAAAGTTCTTCCATGCTATTCAGACTTTAGTGGTCCCTCATTAGGGACTTTAATCTACACTATAACGATGAAACTGCTTTTTCGCTTCTTTTTTACAGAAACTTAAAACTTACCTGTTAAGAGCTTGTAAAGTTTGGAATAAAGCATTGAACATTGATAAAAAGTAACTATTCAGATACCAAGGACTTCAACCTCCATCTCCTCCCTGAAATCTGGAACCCAAGTCTTTTCATGCTTTTTGAAAGAATAATCATTGTAATTTGTGACCCGCCATATCAATAGGTACATTAAGGTAGGCATAGTAATTTACTTTATACAGGCTATTGAAGCTAATAAGCGCAGTCAAAAATTACGTCCAAGGTCGAATTTCTATTTTCATCCAACGTTAACTTTAAAGTGTATTCTATCATATTAAGGCCAAAAAAAAGTTTGTTTCTGGTAACATGCTTGAAAAGTACAATGCGATATGCGCTTTTTAATTTTTTATTTAAAAAAAAAAAGATTTTTTTTCTTCCTCTCCCACTCTATGACGTGTTTGTACTTAGTTTATTTTACCCCTTCCCCGTGAAAATGCTGAAAATGGTGTGTACTATTAGGGTTACCAGAAACGCGCGCAGGTTACCAGAAACAAACTTGTTTCTTTTTTTGGCCTACTCAGGTTCCAACATCCAAAACATAAGAAAAATGTGTTAAAACCAAGATCAAAACCCTCTCTCCATTCCAGTTTTACTCAGTACAAAATTACTTATTTTCTCAGAACTGTAGTTTTCCAAATTAGCCCGATGCCTTTTACCAATTTAGATGTAATTGTGGCAACCAAACATCCACTAACCAAAAGCAAGGTGTCGTTTTAAAGCTTAAATCCTCAGCTTTTAGATGAGAACAAAAATCAATTTTGATTTTGGGACTCTTAAGGTTCCTTTCAATATGGCAGTTCACATTTGTTGACATCTTGTCTTTGTTAAATTTGTTGGGAGAAGAGAAAGATTTTAAGATTATTGCATGTCAGTAACTAAGTTTAGTTGTTTCTTCAGTTTTCAGAGTACAAAACCAATTCTCAAAAACTGCTAACTGACAAGTGTTAAGTTTCCGTAAAATAAAAACAAAAGCTGATATTTACTTGAAACTTTCTAAATATACATCAAATAAGTTGAACATACATCACATTAATAAAAAATAACTCAGTAGGCCACACACATATTCATTGAACACCCCTCTCACTTGAAATTCTACTTTTAGGATACTGAGTTAGTGGAAGATAGCATTTATGTGCATTGCTAACATGATTGTCAATCACCTTCCTAATGGAAGAACTTTATAGATGTCTTTAATTCTCTCAAGAGTCTGTCTAGAAACAATGTCCTTGGCAACCACAGCCTTGCTGACTGAATCTATCGCCTGCTTACCATCATCAGTTCCCTCTTGAGTTCCTTTCTTAAATTGCGAAGAACTGGTTTCTTGACCTGTCTTGGAGTTATTAGAAGAGTTTGCATTTTGAAATTCAGTTTTGGCACAATCTTCTCCATTGTCCACGTGGCTATTTTCCATGCCTAACATCTCCAGTTTATGCACCAATTCAGAACACTGAGTACGCTCTGATTTGCTTAGAAAGTCTAACGACAGACTAAACCTATTAGTCTCTGATAGACCTATCAGAATATGTACAACAGCTGCAATATCAGAGGTGTTAAGGCACTGATTGAGAACACACAAAATGTCACCTAGAAGACCAAAGCTGATTTCAGCATGAAATATTTGGACTAGTTTGTCGCCCCCTATGTTAATGAGAAGCCTGTACCTTTGTGAGTGTTCTTTCAGTTTTCTCCATTGCTTTGTGAAGTCATTGCTGTTTGATGGAAGATCAGTTGAATTCTGGAAAATAGGATTAGAGATTTGGATAAATGATAAGAGCTGATAAGGGTGTGATGTGAGCTCTGATCATAGATTTAGAGCAGAGATCCCGGACTCACCGCCATTTTTCTTCCAGCATGGAGAAAAAATTTGGGCTATTCGGGTTTTGCCATTGATGCATTGCATCTTGTCATAATGCACCAATATTGAAAACACACACATACTTAGCTTGAGATTGTTGTTTCATTGGCATAAAGTATTATTTGTGCAGTTTATCTCTATGCGCAACTGAATCTCAGCTCCCATATTTGATTTTGGCAGTGACCAAGCGACCCGAATACCCCCCAATTAGAGTCTACGACTGACAACGCTAAATATTACACTGGCAGATATACAAAATCCATGATCTCCACTCTAAATCTACGGCTCTACAATTATTTGAAGTGGAATGTTTAGGGAGTGCTTTCTAATTTTTAAATTTCAATTTTTTTTTTCTGCTCTTATAGAAAAGCTCTTTCTAAGGATAACGTTGAAAGTCATCTTTACTGACATCATATTAAAGGAAGGAAATGGACCAAACATTATCATCTCCAAGTAACAAAATGCACAAAACTCATTTAGAAACTTGAGTCTGTTCTCAGCACCTGTTCCACTGCAAGTTCCAATCATTTAGTTATTTACGTAACTGTTTACAAAAACATACAGGTAACATAAATAAATACTGAATACACAAATTAACTGGAGATAAAATAATGATATTACACAACATTTTCCATAGCCACTCATCCCTTTAAGACACTACTAAGTGTTGAATATCACTCCTAGATTGTATATGTAAAAAAATTCCCTTCACAGAAAATTTCCGGCAATTTTCTTGAAGCATCATATCCCTTATCATCCTGGTAAGTTTTCTGAGGTTTTCCTCTTCTGAAGCCTCATAGTCTCCAAATAATTATTTGTGTATTTTCCCATACAATTGGTGCATATAAAATGACAATTCTCATAATATTATATTTTATCACAAATCTGTTTGATCATAAGAGACATAAGCTTTCTTTGCACCAACCTATCTTGCAATGAAGCTTTTTTCGTTCTATTCAAATTGTTTTAAAAAACATGGTTTATAGATAAGATTTTAGCCTAAATTTTACTCACCAAAAACAAGCTCAATATGCGTATTTTATAGTTTCCAAGATTATTCTTGAACTATCTCACGGTTATGGAAATTTGTCAAAGTTTCCTTCGGTTTAAAGGATCCTAGTCCTAGATATTTGTGCAAATACTAAATAACTTTTACTTCACCTATGTGGTGACAGAATGCCTTGAGATGATTATCAAACATCCAGGGATTTCCTGAACAGAAGTATGTGATTGGTGAATGCAACAATCCGGCAACACTCCAGGAAATAGTCCTGCTTCCTAGTTACATAAGTAATGTCAAAGGGGGTTCACAACTGACAAAATAGGTTCATTGATAGGCCAATAAACTTGGTTAGCTTCAAAGAAAAATCATAATTCTTTATGGACTGTTCACAAACAATTATTAGGAGGGGACCTGATGCAAACATATTTTATCACAAAAAATTGAACCCCTCCCCTTTTTGGACCTCAAAATTTTTTTTGCCTCAGTTTTTCCCTGAGAAAAATAAGCATCACTCTGTTGTAGAAAGTCGTACAGACTCAATTTTGAGTGGTAAATTTAAGGTGATTTTTTCATGCCTTCCTTTTCTGTCCTTAAAAATTTTCAGACCCCTCCCCTTTTTACCATCCTCCTCCTCCTTCTACAAATGTTAGTGAATGGTCCCTTATTACTTGACTGACATAATTGACCATCAGCAGTCAGGATCTCATTCCATGACTTATGTCAGACAGATACAGTGGAAACTCTATAACACAAAATCTCTGGGGGGCAAGGATTTTAGTTTGTGTTATCAGGATTTTGTGTTATCCAACTGAATTCACATAAAAAATTCACACATAGGACCAAACAACCGTTTTGTGTTATGGTTTTTGTGTTCATATTTTGTGTTAATGAGGTTCCACTGTAATAGTATTTATTAGGATATTACATTGGTGCGTGACTCAAATTTTTCTCACCTTTTCTACATCCTTGTCACTTTTTGCTACTTGTTGTTGGTGGTCATCTTTTCCTTTTGTAGAGAATGGATTCCATGGTTGGTTGCGTCCACTCACCCCTTGACCACTTAGTATCCCATTGGAGTCTGCTTTGTCTATCGGCTTGATGTGCGCTGCTGCTACCATGTCTCTAAAGATACAAGGAAAACAAAAAAAATATGTGAGCTGTGACCTTATTGAAGTAAAATCGGTACAATGAAATTTGGTAAACACAAAAATAGTTACCGGTACCATAAAACCCTAATATCATCTAATGTTTTGTTGGATAACATATTTTCTTAGAACATACAAATGTAGAAAAATATGTAATTGCTATTACAGATTTTGTGTTAACTTATACCCAGGTCACATAATCTTGTGGCGAGGTTATGAAAATTTACAGCGTCGTACCAGGTAGAAATTCAGCGAATACCGACCAGATATAGGTTGGTGAAAGGACGGTGCTTGTGCGGAGACCGGCCGGTGCCCGAAAGTCATAAAGACGCTGAAAGCATGACGCAAGAATTTAACTCGTAGTTAAAACCTTGAAATTTGTTAACGATGTCTTCAGTTATGGTCACATAACCAACAGACGCCGACCGATGACCGACCGGGCAACACAAACATTCACCTATGTCATACCGATGTCATACTCAGCATTTGGCTTCCTTCCGATTACCAGAAACAAGTCAGTGACCGGTGGTTATGTGCCCATAGCATGAATTTCACTGTATGTTCTCAATAAATCATTAGGCCTACCTGATTTGCTAAGAAATCAATCTAAAATCCTCAGCCAAAACAAATTGCACCAAAGAAATTAAATACTAATACGTTGGACAAATGAACAATTGACTTAATTGCTCATGCTGCTGGTGTCATTTAATACAGTATACTAAACTAACCTAAACTGTTCATACGTCTCCACCCTCTGTTCCACCGCCCTCATCTTGGCATCATTCTCTCGCCAGTATCTTTCATCTGATTCCACAGCTGCTTCTAGTTCTCGTTCTAACTTGGTAAAATCAATTCTGTCTTCACTAAGGTCTGCCATCCTGGAGAAAAATGAAATAAATACTCCCATCTATATTTTTATCTAAAGTTGGGAGACAGACAAACTGTACATTGGAACAGGAATATTGAGCTATAACGATGCACACTACTATGCAAGACCATGACTGTTGCTACTATAATTCTAACATATAAAAGCAATACTATAAGATTTTGATCAAAAATTGTTTATGATAAAAACAGCATAAAATGGAGGAATGTGACTATCTAAAAGCGTTTTCAAATGTATTTTGTGAAAAAAATTGTTTTGCCACCAAAAAATCGATAAAAAGCACATGCATGCTTTCCTATACTAATACACGTGGAATTAAATTTGGGATCCCAAAATTAATTCAACAGGGATGAGAATGGGTAATTGTCAAAAAAGAGGAAAAGCGTCGTATAGTTTGGTAAAAGGTCAAAAATGGGCTGAAAATGAATAAAAAAGCTAAAATTTTATCACATGAACATGATCAAAAAAGAGGAAATCAGCTGAAAAGAGGAACTTTCTCATCCCTGATTCAACAAATGGCCGTAACAGAAAAAGTAAGCATCTTTGAGCCAAATCGTTTGGAGGGTATTCATATCTACCAAAAAAACAAACCCAATTAGCTCAAAAAATCAAAAGTCATGGGTGACATGGGGCGCTTCATTTTTAACACTTTTTAGTATTGCTTTATAGGATGAGTAATATGAATTGTTTACTAACATTAGAACATTAAAGGGGGAAAGCACCTTACCCAATTTTACGTTTTTGCAAGTTTATTTTGTATCATAACTTTTTAACAAAGTGCTTAAAGTTAATAAAAGTATACATTACCAGAAAGGAATTTTCACAAGGAACATGATGGTGATGTTGATTTTTGACCAAAAATCACAGTTTCTGAGAAAATCACAAGACCATTTGGGCTTCCAAACAAGCTAAAAAATTTTTTAAAAATGACTTTGGAATGGGAATTTAAATTTAAAACAACCACTCGGATGTTGCGTCATTTTCATTTTTAAGTTTTTGCCCCCTTGGCAATAAGACATGGTATTATAATGACTTAACCCAAAATGTCCACATTAATTCTTCCATATAACCTGTAGTTATTTTTTTTACCTCATGGATAATAAATTAATCCAAAATTAGTCTCCTTTAAATTTGAGTAATGTTATCCATTTTTGTTGGCCAAAAATCAGTTACTTGAAATTTGCAGGGACTCTATCAAAAGGTCTCCTGAAATTCTTCAGGGGAGTACCTAGAAGAGATATATGGAAATGTAGATGTTAATACCATCATGCAAGGTGCTCTATTAATTGAGCTCCCATAAAGCATTTAAGGGGAGCAGGTAGGCTCAATAGAGCTCACTGCCCTCAAATGGAAGTTCCTGTAAATTGAAGTGATTATGCAACATGTTCTAAAATCCTAGGCTCCTCATGAATGACATGAAATACTTGAACTTGGATAAGTCTTTGGCATCGTTTGCAGCACTATGATTCCTCATCCAAAACGTCCAAAATGAGACTTTAAAAAATTAACCATTGAGTCATTCAAAAATCAACTTGTTTAGGCTTTTGCCAATCTTGGTACTTGGTACCAAGTAAACAAAAGGGACCTTATCTTCAACTGGGCTCCAAGTAGACTGTATCCTGCGTCGTCGACCGGCCGGGCGCACTGATCACTGCGTTGTGCTGGCCAGTGACGACTGTAAAAATAATGGTCTTAAAAATGGAGCACTTTATCTCATTAATATATAATAGTTAGAATGACGATTGCAAAAATAAATAAAACATATATGAATATTAATGAGTAACTTCCAAATTTGGAGACTGGTATAAAAGTTTTATAAAAACGCTTGCTCAACCATGAAATTAACCATGAATAATATACAATAATAATGATATGCAAATGAGGTAAACAAACTTTTCTCAAATAATTTATGAATATCTAAGTTCAGTTTCTTTCCAAGGCATGTTTGGGTTATTAATGGTTCGTTTACGTTACGCCAGCGAGCGATAGATACGAACATGATTAAGAGGCTATGTTACCAAAAATTGGTAACATTGTGCTCCAAAAAATTGCATGTTATATTGTCAGTCGCCAAATAGCCAGACCGGAAATAGCCAGACCGGAACCGGAAGTATGACGCCCTCAGCTATTTGGCGACTGCGGAGTCAGTCTAGGCTCCAAGATGTTTTTGAATGCAGGAGGAAGACCGGTGTACCCTGAGAAAAACCAACAGAAGCGAGCATGGACTGAAAACCAAATGCATTGCACATAAAGTGCCGGGTGTGGGAATCAAACTCGGGGCCTCATTGGTGCAAAGTGAGGGAACTACCGCTGCGCTAACCCGCTCCCCCCATTGGAGCCCAGTCAGTCCATATTCATTTGGACTGATAAGTGAGTCTAGAGATAGACAAACTGTTACACTGGATCACACACATTTGCAGCTTTGTAGCTCTGTTGTCTGCTTCCTTTTACTCTTTTGTAGCTTTGCCACTTCATGTCACTTTGAAAGATTAATTATAATTCACTTCAACTCGAAAAATCTTGCAATGCCACAAAATTTTGTTGATATTGATTATCTCTGCGACATTGACGATATGACAATCTGAAGTGACAAGTATTGCATAAAATATATATGTCACGCAGCGATAAAGCTACAAAACTATTGTTTGTGGATTTAATTGATAAACGCGTAAAAGATAGTGTCATTCCAAATGATGGACTGACTGGGCTCCATTGACTCTAGCCCGAGTTAGCAAGACTTCAAATTTGTTATCGTATAAAAATTAGAAGTCTGAGTGTGAACTAGCCTTTTAACCCCGGGACCACAGTAGATGAATCCTCCAGTCACTGTTGGGGCGAATATGTAACACATAAAGGCAATAGGCCTATCAAAGAGGTAAGTGGATTCTTTAAAGACTAACTTTGAATTTTTTCTGCACTAATAGGCCTATACAATGTATTTTCAACACCCGCGCATTCGATATTTGCTCTTGTGCCCGAACATAGCTCTCATTTTGAACAACTCACATCATGAAAATGTGGGAAATGTGCTCTTGCACAGAGATATAAGCGAAAATGTGTTAAATTATTAATTTTATGGTAACCATTAAGATCATTTACAGCATTTACACAGTAAAGTATTCTGTTAGACGCACTGATGTCACAGTCTAGAATCCAATTGAGGATTTCCATGTTACTCGCTGGCATGAAACCTTGCATTGAAGGTGAATGACAAAGTCTACAAAATTTATCTTTGCAGCTAAATTAAATTTTGTACCAACCCCTGTCTTTGAGTTTGATATATTGTGCATAAATGTGTCTTTCAACTTTATCGTAAGAAAATATCAATGAATCAAGAGCGAAAACATAGACTAATATTTTGGAAATATTGGTTCACTCCATAGACATCCCACAGTAATTTTCACTCCAGTCTTTTGTCTTGTCTTGTTTCAAATACTGCACAACACCCCTTAAAAAGGGGTCAACCGTGCAGGTGGTGCGGTGATGTTTCTTTCTGTGGATAGAGTGAACTTTGAAGACAGTTTATTATAATTGGTTAAGATTCATATAACTGATGATGGCTTCTTTGAATTGTTGCTTGTCCTTAATCTCAGTGATGATATTTGGTAAATTGTTCCAATTTACCAGAGACTGCCAGAGTTCTAGGAATGAACGAAAATTTGAAGCAGTCTTTATTGGTTTGGATTGGTATAAAATTATTTGCAGTAGGTGCTGTATGGCGAAGAGTCCGTTTGACCAGTTGTAGGGCGTTGTGTACTGGGATGGCCAGGTTACCCGCTAGTTACAGGGAATGAGTACGCCAAATTCAACAACTGCATCCAACAAAAATAACAGAATAACTAAGACACTCTAAGCAAATGGAATTTAAATTGCTCATAAAATCAAAACGGCTGTTCCGATTTAAATGAAATTTTAAATTGAAGCATCTTAAGTGGTGATCTTTCATATGACAGTGAAAACCAAAATTTGAATTGGACCTTTAATGTTAACAAACACTAAATGCATGATTAAAGACAAAGACAAAAAAAAAAACACTGCCTATTCAGCATTAGTTAAACCAATCCTTGAGTATGCCAGTGTACGTAGTTTGGGACTCGTCAAACCAGAGCAACGCTAACAAAATTGAACGAGTCCAAAAGCAGGCCGCAAGATTCTGTACCAAAGACTACAGTAGGGAAGAGGGATCAAGCTTTTTTTTAAGAGACCAGTGACCGGGAGCCATAAATCTCCAGAAAGCGGCTCCCAGTCCAAAATTTTAGAATGGAACCAGGCGCCGTTTTGTTACGACCGGGAGTCATTTTAAAATCATACACCGGTAGTGTACAGCAGCTATTTTTATGAGGTTAAGCTTAAAATAAACATC
>JXSR01S007763.1:41506-52243 GCA_000969725.1 Ophiothrix spiculata
TGAATTAGTGGTTAAAACCTGGTATCTAAATCTTCTTAATTTTCAAAATCATGGTTTTCGTATCAAAATTACTAAAAATCTCCTTATTTTTATTAAAATAAGATAACTATGGTGGCCATTTTGAAAAGCACCCTCTAGACTAAAACCTGTAAAGATAGGTAGTCGGTTAAAAGACACCTTTACAGCTTAAATTATGATAAATTACAACTCAAAATATCTTACCATGTTTTGAATGCTAGCAATATGTCAAATGGCAGCCATTTTGAATCTGGCGGCCATCTTAGATTTTCAAAATAAGTGAAATATGATGAATTAAACCGTTTGTGATTCGTATTTGTTATTTTTAACTCAAACGACGTATGACAATGCTGCAAACTGATGAAATGTTAATTTTGTATTTTAAATTGGTGATAATGGCGGACATTTTATATTCATATTCAGTTTGTTATAAACCTCTTAATTTTGAAATTCAAATCAAAATAAGTATAAACTAATCTGTTAAGAGCTCTTTGGTGTGAATATATGTTGTTTTATTCATTCATTACAAAAGCAATACAAGTCACTAAAAGCTTTAAGTATTTTTAAATATATTAAATCTCAACAGTTAGTTTCAGTTACTTGTTACTTACATATGAAAAGGTTATGCAAACGATGAAAATGTTCACTAATGATATGTAAACCCCGCACACGGTTTTTAGATCTTAACTTCCATATATTATTCAAGACAGTATTAGGGATACTTGACGCCTGTCTTTTAAAGGTTATGTTACATGTTTGCGTTATCAACAAAAAGGTTTGTAAAACAAAACGTGTTGTTGTTCATTGCTTGATGTCGAAAAATTATCATATAATGGAAATTTAAATAAAATTCTTATGGCTTTCTTACATTGATAGTTCAGAAATGAAAATATGAAAATTAAAAAAAAAACGTTTTAGCTTTATACTGTGTAAACCTTGTAGTATACAGTAAACAGCCGATTAACACACATAAACCAATATGACCATACAGAGAAATAAATTAGTCTGTGTTTTGCGAATCATAACAACATACCCAATCTTGAAAAATATTTAAATGAATTTATGTTCAATGTTTGTGCATGTGGAAGCAACAAAATTAGCCAAAAATAATACCTCGAAATACATCAATCAATCATTACTAGTCTTTTACAAAAATACAAAAACCACATGTAGAATACAAGGGGTATGATATGGACCTCATAAAGGAATCTGATTGTTTGCTGCATACTTCTAGGATTATAGATCATAGCTAAAGTAAATCAAACATCATAAGTGGTCAGCAAAAATGTATCTGTATGTTATATCATAACTATGCATTTAGCATTCGTCTGAACAGAATACATACATCAAATAGAACGCAAATTATCCCTAGTTAAAAGATAGTACAATAATGTTATTATATTGGTATTAAACTTTGCTTTTAAGGTTTTTTTGCAACGAAAACTAGCGTGGATATACAAATAAATCCATTGGGTGTTCAATGATACTCACAATTGAATTAAACAAACAATACCTTTCTTCTTGTTTGTTGCCAAGCAATTAAATGCAAGCAAAATATTTTGAAGATATATTCAAGTTATCGTGCCTTCTTCTTAGGTATTGTATATGCTTATTGAGATGTTTGCTTACAGTCAGATGATTTGAGAATATGTAGAAGAGAGGATGTTATTTTCCCTTTTTATGTTCATAATATTTTGATAGTAGTTTAGCCATTTATAAACATTCAATAATCCTACTCATCACTCAACAATGGGATGTTAATTTGACACAATAACCTTGAATCATATATATAGGTTTTATTCAATGTTGAATTTTAATCTTGATTTATAATAACTTTTTTTGAAGATTTAGGTTTGGCACATCAAACAATCGTCGATTAAGAGAATAAAATAGTTTTGTGCATGTTTTTTTCTTTCTATTTGACAATATGTTTCAATTCAATATCATATTCGCCATATCTTTTTATGTTGTTTCTTGAGGCGACGCGTATGGTAGGCTAAAAAAACCAACTTTCTCAGCGTCGTTGTCACTCAAAGACCTTTTTTCTACTATTGGATGTGCTCTCTCACTAAGACCGCCTAAGCTTTTGTATTTGTCTCTCACCGAATGCCAAATTTCGCTCACCGAATGCCAAAAATCATCCTCTTCTGTCATTTTTGACCAGTGAGTATTCCTATTTGTTTTCTCACTGGATGCCAAAATTCATTATCTCAGCCAATGATCTCTCTTTTTTGAGACTGTGCTTTCTCAAAATGCCCCAGCCTGTCTGAGCGCGGGCCGTACATTTCATATTTGACTACATTTTTATCTACAGTTATCACATCAATAGAGCAAGTTTATGATTACAGAGCGTTGTGGAATACTAGAAAATTGGAATTGTTTAGCAAAGTTTTTTATTCAAACATTAATAGATAGTTTTAATTTTTAATTTTAGTGGTATCAAAAATTATAGTCCCCTAAATGACGCAAAATTACATTCAGCTCTGGAAGAGGCAAATTGCACGTACGGACATTTATGTTTGCCATATTTCCTTATGCTAATAATGGCAATGAATTTCGTAGTTGAACATTCTTACTTATTGGCTAATGTTATCCATTAGAGAGAATTTATGCTCACAGGTAATAACGGCATTATCTGGATTATGGTAGATTAAATGGTTCTTGAAGGTAGCGAAATGTATTGGTACATGTACAGGGACTTGACAACAAATACGCTGCGGAAGTGAAACATCATAATTTATGCAATAAAGGACACTTTGGCAACTGGTTCAAAGCAATATGTTCGGCTTCCTGATACCAAATTAAAGGTACAGTCCTTATGGCCAAAACTTGACCCAGAAATGACAGAATTTGAAATTTTATTTAAAAGTTTTGACAAGAAATCCTTTCAATTTCATTAAACATTTTATACTTAAAAATGTGAATGTTCTCCAAAGTATTGCAATACAATATTTTTTTGGAAAAAAAGGTTTACATTAAATAATAGACGTACCTGCTAGTTTTGGATTACAAGCAAACTATGTTATTTCATTAAAGAAGAATTTGTAACACACAATTTTCCAATCCAATGTTCTTACATTAAACGATATTTATTAACAAGGTTGATCGACTTCAATAGCTCCATATTGTTGTAAACAAATCTGATGGTGAAAAAGAACCACTTATGAGGAAGCCTATTAGTATCACTTCTAGCTGGTTGATTTTCTAATAACGTTTCTTATTCATTAGAGTGTCGTTGGCTCGTTGGCATTGTCTGTAAGGTCTTCCTAGTCTAGTACTTGCTCTTGCTATAGACGATACGTTGCAAGAAGAAGGGCAAGTTATAATGGTTTCTAATATGTCTTGAGCTGTTTTATTCAAATGAAATATATTGAACTTCAATTCCTTTATGAGTCAGTTTGAGAGTCTAAATGATGAGGAGTCTTCTTTAACCAGACAATCGTATTTGAAAACCAGAATGGCGCGATGTGAACCGATTTCTTTCTTAAATATATAATGATTCTCTTTGAATGTGTTTACTAATTTTAACATACGACGATTTTCGTACGCATTTTTATTTCTTACCCTCGCTAGCTAACACTTTGAATGTAGTCAGTCATAAGATTATCAAATTAGCATCCTCATCTGCCGAAAGGATGATTTTACTTTTAATATTTCTTTTCAGTAGATTGACGCAATTAATGTTGTGAAGGGTCAAGGATGAGCTTATATTGTATTAAACAATGTTGCAATATCTTTTTACTTACAAATTACAACACTGGTTGTTCTTTGAATTAAAAGAGTAATTATTAAAGGTCATGTAAGCACATGATGCATGTCTGTGCGAGCCCACAAAAGCTCGAAATAAATTACTACTAATCAATATAATTTAAAAATGCATCGCCTAGTCAGTTCAAAACCTTTGTTAATTGTCTGATTGAAATTATATAGAAAATTAATTATTGAACTCACACAAGAAATGTCCAAATGTTTACCACGTGAATCAAAAAAAAAATGTGCTAGGATGAACCCTCGTCCACCCAGGCTATTCTTTGTAACACGTATACCCAAGGGGGAGGGGGGGGGAATTGTTGCAATTTTTGGAACGGAACCCCCTTTGAACTTGGTTTTGCTATTAATAGATAGGTATGGTCCTCCCCATCCAATGATACCTAGATCACAAAAATCGGCCAAGGCGTTACATAATTATGACATCATAAAGCTCGTTCGGATCGGAAAATTGGGATTTTGGCAAAAATGGCCAACAAATCAAAATGTTGCTATAAAAGTTCTAAATGACCGATTTTCATCGGGTGTTTTGCTAATAAAGAAGGGAAATGATAATTCTAACATGCCCTGCAAGTTTCAGTTTCATAGCATTCATGTATTTTTCAAAATGGCGACTTAAAATTTTCCGGGGCTTCACCCCCCCCCCTACACCCCAACTTTGACAGCCTCCCCTCACCCCACCTTAGGTGGTACCCCCCTAATTTTTTCATCAAAATGACCGCAAAAGATGTAAAAGAGATTACCCAAATGCCTTGGGTCGGTTGCTTTTGCATTTTTATGCAGCGGGGAAAAAACCTTAGGGGAGGGGGGTTGCAACCCCCCCCCCCCCGGGTAGACGAGGGTTAAAGATGATCTTGACCTTGATTTAAGCATTAAATCATAACTTTGCTGCTGTTTTAGTAAAGAAAATTGTCTTTCAAATGCAAAAAAGAAAGTGATAGAAATCGGCTGAAAAATAAGAAAGATATGACCAATTTTATAAGTACACCTCATTTTTCTTCATTCCAACTGGATTTATACATATTAAACTTGTGCTTACAAATGCCAATGCTAATGTACAATTTCATGTCTTTGTCAACTCAGTGTTTGATTTTGCTGGTTATTTAACTACGGATCATGGTTTCAAGACTAAATGTCATAACAAAACATTTTGTTAGTGTTCCATTTCCAGAAGAAAGAATGGACTGGAAAACTATGATTCAAGCCTTATGTTTCAGTCCATTTCATATGCTTTTGGTTCATTTGACCATGTTGCTAAAGCTAACGTATGTGTATATTAAGGTAAAACTGTCAAAAATACAAAATTCAATCTTTATTATTCCAATCTTGGATCATAATATAATAAACCTAAATATCAACATTCTAAGTGTATTGTTTTTTATTAAATCAATAAACTTTTTTGAAGATTTATGGCACACCAAACAATCGTCCAGTAATATTTCAATGAAACTAATTTTGTGCATGTTTTATCTTTCTATTTGACAATTTGTTTCAATTCAATATTACCTACGGAGTAAAACCCCGTTTTAGGGGTAAAACTGCAACGAAAAATTATTTTAATGTGTCCTATCTATTTGGGTTCTATGGACCATAGGTAACAACATCAGGGTGGAGACAAAATCGGTATTAAACTTGCATGGGACCCTGCAGGAGGGGGAGGGGTAAAAATCAATTGCAGTGACAAATTTCAAAAATTGGTCAAATGTTGTTTTAAACCATTCTAACATGTTCCTTTCATCATAGGCAAGCAGAAAAACTATTCTTTGACCCATATTTTTGAGATAATAACTGAAAACATTAAAGGTGATTATAGGGGTCACATTTTGGGCCTATGGGAGTCAAACATTTTAAAAGTGTCTGATTTTGTTCAAAATGGTCTCAAAATGTTCGTCTTGCAAAACCGTGTATATAGAGTAATATTTTCCAACGTCTTCGATCAATCGTTGCTATGGTATCAAGAAAAACTCCTTATTTTTAATTGGTGCAAATATATGAAATAACAAAAACTTTATATCGACCTGTAACCATAGCAACAGTTGATCGTAGACATTTGAAAATATTACTCTGCTAGATTAGGTTTGCAAAATGATCAATTTCAGACCATTCTGAACAAAATCGGACACTTTTGAAATTTTTGACTCAGAGATGGGTCAAAGTATACATTTTCTGGTTCGTTATCATTGTTATGATGAGATGACATGTTAGAATGGTTTTGAACAAGATCTGACGAATTGTCAAATTTGCCCCCTGCAATGAATTTTACCCGCTCCTGCATGGTTCCGTGAAACAGACTGATTTTGTGTCCACCCTAGTGATGTTACCTATGGTTCATTGTACCCATCTAGATAGGACACATTAAAATAACTTCTCTTTGCAAGTAAACCTGTTTTGGTCCCTAGGTATATCTTATTCGGCATTTCTGTCTAAGTAATATACATATAGAGTACATGGGCTCCTTAGTGCAGTGTTTAATTTTTGTGTTGTTTCTGTGAAAGTAAATCTTAGCTGTATTCCTCATAATAATACTACGCTAGCTTATATAAGTATCAGATAAACCTATATAGCTGATCCAGGGGGGGGGGGGCAGTCTCATTCTTGAAGCGACGCGTATGTTAGGTTCAAAAAACCTTTTTTCAGCGCCACTTTCACCCAAAGCCCCCATTTTTACTCTTGAATGTGCTCTCACACAAAGACCGCATAAATGTTTATATTTGTCTCTCACCAAATGCCAAAAATCATCCTATTCTTTCCTTTTTTTTCCAGTGAGTATTCATATTTTTTTCTCACTGAATGCCAGAATTCGTTATCTCAACCAATGCGCCGCTTTTTTTTTTGAGACTGTGCTCTCTCAGAATACCCCAGCCTGTCGGAGCGCCTTACATAGGGGCGGTCAATGTATTCCCACACTACAGTTGAGCGAAACGCCGTTTTCAGTCCAGTGTATTTTTGGCCCAATTCAAAAAAATGTATATATTTTTTAATATATTCAAACTATATAGTAAAAATATGAAATCCTGAAAATTTCACGATTATTGGAAAAACAGAAATAAAAAAAAATAATTGAAAATCGCATAGCGTCACGTTTTGGCAAATACGAAATCAACGGTGACACATTTTTCAATCAGACTTACGCCCCGGTAACTTATAACACGGATGAGAATTGTCAGTCTGTATTGATATTGCCTATTGTCGCCTGTCGTTATTGATTAGTACATAGGCCTCATTTTCTAAGCGACAAGCATTTTGCAGTGTAGTGCCACGGGTAGAAATTTCACCACTATACAAAACCGTTGATAATTCATTTCGGACAGAACTCGGTTTATTTTCGAAGTTTTTTAGAGTATAGCATATTCATTGTCATTAAATCGGATGTTATTTTAAAGAAGACTTACTACAGATTTTAAATGTTCAAAAATAAATCATTCATATACCTTAAAAGAATTGAAAATCGATTTTTTTTTCTGTCTTAAAAAAGGAAATAATTTCAAAATTAGAAAGTTCGCATATCAAAATGACCGTATTTTGAAGAGGAATCTAAAAAAGTCAACTTAAAATCGTATAGATAAAGCACGAGCTAGAAAGCCGACTGTTTTGTACCTTTCCGTAAGACCCGATATTAGCCGTGGTAGCGGGTCGATAGCAGTTATACTAGGGAAGATGATACAGCAATTGGACACAAGCGATACGCAAAGGTTCAATTGAATTTATCAATGTTATGTCTCAGACCAGGCTTTCATTCGCATCTGAAACGTCTCTTCATAGTTTGAGGAAAAAGGTAAAGTTTACAGGGTATACTTTCTATTTCAGTCACTTCAAGAAATGGGACAAAAGTTATGATCATATTTTGTCGAAACTCACAAGATTTCAGTATAAGAAAATACGTATAAACATTTTGGTACAGTCTGATAGGGGGTAGTTGACTGAAATGTGTGTTTTGATTTGTGTTTGTATCATAAAAAGGATTACCTTCAGGCTCAGCATGCTCAGACGATAATTGATTTGTTTTATTAATAAAGTGTGAACAATAAACAAATTCATATACGTAGTATTTATTATATTTGCTAAATGCATTTACTTTAAGTTTACCATGATGAACATGGGTAAATTTTTAATCCCTATTGCACAAATGGAACGGTCCATTTGAGCACGCGCATATGACATTTCTAACGACTTAGTTTTTTTCATGAAAAAAATGAAAAATGTACCTATTTCAAAAACTATTTGCTTTTTTTTTCAATTTTTCTTTCAGAATCGTGTTCAGAGATTAATTATCTTTATTTTAATGTATCATTTGTCACAAGGGGTTGTATATTTCTATTTAGCCGTGTGTCGCCATCAATCACCAATAAGTGCCAAATGTGACTTTTGCTGTTTTTGACCCCAAATATCCTGAATAATTGATTTTTTTTGTTTTTTATTGATGGGGTAGAATACCGGCTCTACAAAACATATCAAGGGAAATCAAGGTGTTTCACATTTGTTTTGCCACTTAAAATTACCCTCGGAAATTCGATTTTAACCGTTGGCGTGTTGACCATCTCTACCTTACACCCGTATCCATTTCATATTTGACTGCCCCCGGGAACTGATCTCATTTAAAAAGGCTGGCTTGGACCCTCCCCGCTACCTTTTTAACTACAGTTCTCAATACAGCAAGTTTATGATTACAGAGCGTTGTGGAAAACTGGACAAATTGTAATATTATTTAGCAAAGTTCTTTATTCAAACATAAATAGATAGTTTCCATTTTTTTTTAGTTGTATCATGATTAGTAAATGACGCAAAATTACATTCAACTCTGGAAGATGCAAAAAGGTATGAATATGTAAATTGCACGTACGGACATCTTAAATGTATGCCATATTTCCTTATGCTAATAATGTCAATGAACTTGAAAATTCAACATCCTTAATTATTGACTAATGGTATCATCAGATTTATGCACGCAAGTAGTAAGAGCATTATCTGAATTATGTTGAAGTAATTGGTTTTTGAAAGTAGCGAAATGTATTGGTACAGGTACCTTGACAACTAATACGCCTCGAAATGTACACATCATAATTTATGCAAAGATGGACGCTTTGGCAACTGGTTGTAAGCAATATGTTGTGTATTCTGATCCCAAATTATTATTTCTTACCCTCGCTAGCTAACACTTTGAATGTAGTCAAGTCATAAGATTATCAAATTAATAGCATCCTCATCATTATACCGTAAGTATGGTTTTACTTCTAATATTTATTTTCAGTAGATTGACGCAATTAATGTTGTGAAGGGTCAAGGATGAACTTATATTGTATTAAACAATGTTGCAAAATCTATTCACTTAAAAATGACAAAATTGGTCGTTCTTTAAATTAAAAGAGCAATTAGTATTAAAGGGCACATTAGCACATTATGCATATCTATGCGGGGCCAAAAAAGCGCAAAGTAATTACTACTAATCAAAATGATTTAAAAAACATCATCTAGTCAGTTCAAAATCTTGGTAAATTGTCCTATTGAAATTATAAAGAAAATATTTTGCTGAGCTCATACAAGAAATGTCCAAATGTTCAAAGCACAATGTTGCAGAAACTTTACTCAGTGGTCACCTTGGAAGCTACGTTTTTAATGAAATGATCATTGTCCGCTCATTTAATAGGAGCAAATTTTTTTATCAAAGAGATCTCTTGGTTTAATATACAATTTTTTTGAAAAAATCATTAAAACTCAGTCTGAAATTTCTTACCCTTAATCTTGTTTTGGTCATTATGACTTTTACGTAATACACAATTTCAGGCCTCCTTATCTACACATAATTCGCTATAAGCTTCGCCTCATTTGAGTTTTGTAATCAATAAAAATAGTTTTTGCCAGACACATCACTCATCACATTCATTAAAATGCAATATCTATGGAAATGTAGTTATCAGGATGGAGTCATATTTTAAACCGCATTGTGATTTCACGCAAGAAATCAATTTTCATTTGCAATAACTGGTTGGTTGAATTTGAGTAGCTAATTCTAGGGGCAAATCATTGCCATGTTTCCGACAGAAAATTTACCCACAAACATCATCACATATTTTGTATTTGAAGAGCTGAATTGCAAAACGGCTTAGAGACCATTTTTTCAAAAAAATGAGTTTTTGATAGATTCTTAAAGACCTTTAACATCCTGGCAATAATTTTGCTGAAACAACTCCCTAAGTGGGATAAAATTCCGAAAATATTACAAATATTGACATCGTATGACCATATTTGGACATAAAAGGACATGATGCCCATATATGGTAACTTTTTTTATTAAGCATGCCCTGATGTTGAAATTTTGTATTTATAAAGTATATCATAGCCTTATAAAGAATTGAAAAATAGATTTCGCAAAAATTTGGAAGATAAGTGGTTCTTAAGTTGAAACTTGATTAGTTGTCCTGCAAAACGGCTTACATCCATTTTAACAAAAATCAATAGTCAATTATAAAAATATTTCGTCGGTCACATCACATACTGTTCTATATGACAAAAGACTCATTTCGAGAAAAATCGTATTTGAAATTCTTAAGTAGACTTTGTGTCATAAAATAGCATTTGCATTGAAGTTTTCAGCATATTTTTTCAGTTGAATTTTCATCGAGAGTATCTTGACCAAAGTCAGGCGAGAAAATATAGTCCATTGGGTCGCTTAGCGATATCATGCTCTTACGTGATTCAATAGACGAATAGTGCCTCGAACGCAATTCCAAAGCCTTTAGAGGATTTTCTTGTTTTAACATGAAAAGAGATAAGTAGCATTTCACGGGATACATGTATGATTAATGAATAACGGCGATGGCAAGAATAAACTTATATGAATACCATGGCTATCTATTCGATGGGAAATTATGCAAGATGCTATATGGGGTATAAAACATTACCAAGCTACAATTGAAACAAAAGACACTTGTATACAATCATCGTTTACCAATT
>JXSR01S007768.1:4528-19874 GCA_000969725.1 Ophiothrix spiculata
TTCACGAAGAAATTGATCTTAATAAAACAAGATGTAAAATGTTGGCATTATAATAGGGGAATAAAATTTGTTCTTTAACTTTCATACAATTTTGGTATATAGATGATTGTTCAGACATTAGCTGCACATGTAATTTCAGGTGCAATGACATTAGATATTTCACCTTTTCCAGTGTACCCGAACCTTACTGCGGTTTTCAAGTCTTCTACAGAAAACTAAAAAAGATAATGGTATGACGGGTGTCTCCCTACCTTTTATTTTGAAATGTTATTTATCTTTTTGTAACTTAAGATGACATGTCTACGCATTATTGCGTCGACTTTGACTGTGTACAGACTGACTCGACTTCTGACTTGACTCAGGTATTTCCCTTCCTTGACTGTCTTTACAGTTACTCAGGGCGCACATTCCTGAACTCTTGCGTTTTTAGGCTCTCTCTATTTATTTAAAATAGAGCAAAATTGTTGTTTGTGTCATCCAAATTGTTGCACGCTAATTGCGTTATTAATTGTCCTTATCTTTTTCTCTAGCTACGCATTTTTTACGTCACTCTGTGGTACGCATTTGTTTGGGGCTGAGCGACGCATTTGTGCGCGGTTCTGAAGACAAAGATTTGCGTTGACTTGTTTATTCCTGGCAATCAATTAGCATCACCTTGAATTTAGGGGCGCACCATTAGATATCTGAGGGGGGGTAGGAAGTTTTCGGGAAAAAAAAATTCCCCCTCCAAAGGTAGAAGAAAAAAAAAATTCCCCCCTGAACATGGAATGGGGAAAAAACCAGGTAATTGACAAAAAAAAAATCGCGCCCAAGGGGCCGCAAAAAAAAAAAAATTCCTCCCCCAACCCAACTTCCTACCCCCCCCCTCAGATATCTAATGGTGCGTCCCTTACTATTGGCGCTTCCCATTGGCTGATTTGTTGCTGCATTGCTGTTTTTACTTAAAACTATTTCTGATCAAAATCTTATAGTATTGGTTTAAACTTATTTCTTACTTCAAGGTCTATTTACATGTATCCCTATAAGAGAATTTCGATCATTCCAGGCATGACGATCATCACGTAATATTATCAACGCGTGTGTGTGTGGTGTATACGCGCGCTTGATTGGCATTTTATGAGAAAACGCATTCAGCGCTAATGACATCACATACGCAGGTCGCGGGTCAAGAAGTCATTGTTACCTGATAATGACCGCGCAGTTGTTTGCATAAAAGCAATAATAATCTAATTAGATTGGATCGCGCTATTACGCAGGTTATTAATTATATTTGGCACCCTTGAGTCTTGATCCTAACTCTTAATTATTATATTTGTTTTTTCCAGGTTCCATTCCAGATCCATCATGCTGTTCTTTGCAGGTCTCCAGATTCTTCTGCTCCTGATGGGCATCAATGCAGTCGATAGAAATAATTTCAAGACTTGTGAGCAGAGCGGGTTCTGCAAGTGAGTCAAATAGGCCAAACAATAATTTATTGGACAGTGTAAACATAAATACAGAGTGCAGGGCCCCATTGTTTGTAAATGCAACCACTGCATGTATTTTTGTTTAAATTGTCCAATAAATTATTGTTTTGCCTTTAAAGATGGTGCATTATGCCTTGGACAAATATGGTCATTTTCACAATCAATAGTGTAACTTCTGTCTCATTTGACCCAAAATTTTAAACATCATATATATTGATGATTTTGATATGTTTATACCAGGGTCCCTTTTTGGTAAGTTTGGTAAAAATTGATACATGTTTATTAAAATAGGAAAAGTCACAAGCAGTCATTTTGGTGCAATGTTTTAGAGGTTACACAATGTTAACACATTTTCAGCATTTTTTTCAATGTTAATAACTTGGAACTAGGTACATAATTGTAGTCTAAGGGACGCACCATTAGATATCTGAGGGGGGGGTAGGAAGTTGGGTGCGGGGGGAATTTTTTTTTTTTCGCGCCCCATGGGGCGCGATTTTTTTTTTGTCAATTACCTGGTTTTTTCCCCATTCCATGTTCAGGGGGGAATTTTTTTTTTCTTCTACCTTTGGAGGGGGAATTTTTTTTTTCCGAAAACTTCCTACCCCCCCCCTCAGATATCTAATGGTGCGCCCCTAAGCATGCTTGGTCAGCTTAACTCAGCATCCACAAGTAATATGGCCGTTTGCCTAGGGATACAAAGCGCAAAAACGTGTAAAAAATATAACAACATGAAAAAGAATACTGTACAAGCGAACTACTCATGGAAAATGCACTTTGTTTAATTAGATTTGAAACATCAATAGTAATGGCTTTCCTAACACAGGCTATTGGTTTGACCGTTTCACTAACTTGGAGCAACAACTGACTGAGCCGTATCTCTAGCACATTTTAAGAAATAGGCATAACAAGCTTATATTTTCTGTTGATTATCCTCTAAATATACTATATATTATTCTGATCATTTTCTTGAATAGAATCTTTACTGATATTTTAAAGTAAGCACAAGAAATGAGAAATTGTCAAAAAAATAATTTTGGCATATGTTACGACCTTGATGTGTTTTTTCACCTGTAGTGCAAAATGAAGTTTGCTGCATTTAGGTGAATGGCAACATATGACAGGCATTAGGATTTCCAGATAATTGTTTGATTTCAAATATTTTTATCAATCAGAAGCTTCCAAATTCAGATTATTTTGGGCTTGATTTAACCATTTTAGTAGTTTTTGGTTGAATTTGACCAAATTCAGATTTTTTTGTTAAAAAAATCATTCTCATGCCTGATGACAATTTTTGTGCAATCATTTTTATTCTTGTTTCAGGAGAAACCGTGCGCTTCAGCCAGGATCAGCCCCATTTATGGCAGTGCTGGAAACCTTCCAAATGAACGGCGGAGTTATGTCAATTAATCTACTTAATACTAAGACGAATATACTCTTGTCGTGTGAACTCCATGGGTTGTTGAGTAACATGGTTAGGATGAAAATCAACGAAGCCAATCCTGCAAAGCCTCGTTATGAAGTACCGGATGTTCTTGTCGGAGAGCCTACAAAGCAAAGGTATACATTCGTTGACTGTAAATCATTGTTAATGGAAACCAGGGTAGAAAGCCTCACATGATTATAGGCTTTGTTATTTACCAAATTCTTAGGCGTAATCATTGACGAGTGCCTTACATGGAAAAATCACATTGATTGCATATCCACAACTGTATCTAGAAATGTTGGTGGCATGAACAAACTGAAATATTCTGTTCCAAAAAGTGTGTTACATACATTATATTGCTCTCTTGTCTTACCTTATTAGAACTATGGGATACTAATTTGGGGAAGTACATGTAATCATTTATTGACAAACTTATAAAGATCCAAAAGTGGGCAATAAGAGTAATCTCAAGTTCTCATTACAGAAGCCATACTGCCCCTCTGTTCGTTTCCAATGATATTCTTACAGTTAATGAAATGTACAAAATGGAGATGGGAGTATTCATGTATAAATATTCAATACATGACCTGTAGCTTTTAATGACTTTTTCACAAAGAGATCAGACATTCACAATTATTCAACAAGACAAGTATATGATCTTAACATAACAAAAAAAAAAGAAATCATTCACTTATCATGGTATTCGCTCTCGTGGCCCAGTACTTTGGAACTCACTTTCAAAAGATATAAAAAATTCACGTTCCGTTAAATTATTTCGTAGAAATTATAAACGCAATTTAATTGCAACATACAATTAATGAGTTTTGAGCATGTCTGTGTCTTGTTTTGTTTTGTTTTTGCTCTTGTCTATTCTCTTGAAGATATTTTTTTTGGGACTTCAGTTTGTATGACCTATTCTATATATTTGTATAATTGTTACTTAAGGGATTGGCTATTTACAAGCCTTATTGGCTCCCAAGCCTATTCCTCCATAATGTTTTGTTAATAATGTTTTTTTAAGCTTTTGATGTTTAATTTATTTAATTTGTCTTGTTTATGGAAATAATAAATTTGAACCTTGAACCTTTGAATGTATGAAGTGTTAGATATTGTTGGAGAAATCACAGAACAAAGCGATGGAGTTGTAAATTCTTTATTTGAAGTAGGGTAAACCAGGGTGGAAGTGTCCATATGGTATGAATACACCTTTGGCTACTAAATGTAGTCAAGATAATGATCAATGAAGGGAATCTGGCAAAGACTTGGACGAAGTACTGAATGTTCTCGTTGGAGACCCATCAAAGCAAAGGTATTGAGCTGTGCATTATTGAAGTAGGGTAAATCAAGATAGAAGTACCCACCTGGTGTTTAGCATCACCGTGGCTATGGAATATTGGTAGGGAAATTACAGAACTAAAGTATAAGTTATAAAATAAATAAGTTAAATCAGGGTGGAAAATGTCCACATTCTTAAACACTCCTTGGGCTATTAAGGGTCAGAATAAAGATCAATGACACCAACCCAACAAGCCCTTGTTATGAATTACTGTAAACGCCAATATTTTCGCCCTCAGTAATTTTCACTCACATCCAATTTTGGACCTTTTCGTGCGTTTTTATTTTCGCGCTCAAATACACATTCATTTTCGCGGTGCATTTATTTTCACGCTAGCCCATTTTTGCGAACAAAGCACAAAATTAAATGTAGCGTGAAAATACCACTTATACACTACCAGGTAGTCTAGTTGGGAAGACTAAAAAACAATATTTCCAGAAAAAATGTGCAAAAATTTCTGATCTGAGGACTTAAATCTGATCACACATTTTGGTCCCAAAACAACATCTCCAACATGATATGTGATGGCTCACCCCAAAAGGGGGGATTTGCATATGATATCAATTTTGATTTTATCATTTCATCTGTTGCAACATTTTAAGCTTTAAAATGACACCTTACTTGTTGAAATTGATCAAGGCGATCAAATTTTACAACAGAAAATCTGCTGAAAATTCTTATTATTTTCTCTATTTTTTGCTGCCTATTTTCACCTGTATCTTAAAAAGTGTTCTGTCGCAATGTCCCCTTTTTGGGGTGAGTCATCACATATAGAAACAAGAACCAAGATTCCTGCAGCCCAAACAAAAATTTGTTGGACGGTATAAGTCTTCAACGCAGCTCCCCATATTGCTTACTATATACAGCACAAATTTAGTACTTAGTTTATACTGAGATGGTTAAAACAGACTTTCAGCACTAGGTGAAAATTTGAGTACTTTAATAGTTTATTTTTGTAGGCCATATCACGTACCGGTCTATTACTAAAGTAATTTATATACCTCATATATAGATTCCTTTCCTCTGATTGGTTAAAAGTGAGGGCATGGATTTAACTAGGCCCTATAAATTTACTATGCCAGGGGCATAGCATTCACTATGCCCGCTCAATGTATTTTGCGTCGTGTAACTCGAGCTTTACGCGCGCGACTGTAAGCATTCATGGTCAGACACGCGCTGCAGTGCGTGACCTAGTTATCTTGGGCGCGCTGAATACAACGCGGTCAGCACTGAAAGGAGAAACAAATATCGTAAATTATTATCGAGCGCTTGGAGTGCTAAAATTGCTCTTTTAACCAACCAATGGACAAAAATCTATATATTCGGTATATAAAACAAATATTGACTGCTTTTTGTTTGGGTTATGGTTAAAATCATTTCCCTCGGTGATCTCAAAACCATGAATATGCCCTCAGCTTCGCTTTGGGCATATTCATGGTTTTGAGATCACCTCGGGAAAATAATTTAAACCATGCCCCTCAAAGCAGTCAATATTTGTATACTATAACTTAAGTATCATATAAATTAATGTTGGTGAAACAACTGATGATATCTTTGAGCAAAATATAAACCTTAAAGTGTGCTTTTTATATTGATACCAAATCCAGATTAAAGGTGTGTATTTCGATCACTTTCACTCAAAAAATCAAATTAGAGGTTTTGATACCACATGAAAGCGCTTATTTTTCTCATAATCCCTGTAAATTTTCATGCCCATATTATGTTTTGTTGAAGAGATATGGTCAAAAAAGTGCTGAATTACTGGAATATTTTATTTAAAAAAAATAATTATCCTATAGGTTTCTATGGGTCACTCTCGGGCACATTTTTTCCTGTAACATTAATTTGGCTCAAAGTATACGAATGAAACTTCACAATTACTTTTTGTGGGTGATGAAGCTAGTACTTCATTCAAATATGGAAAAAGTATTTGTTAAATTTTTCACCATATCAAAATACCTACCTTTAAATCAAATATTTGTTAAGAGATAAAATAAAATTGATATGGTAATATAGATTGGTATGTGATGTGTCTTGTATAGATTTTGTAATAGATCCGTACGTGATGCGACCGACGGGTAATTGTCAAAGAAATTCCGATAGATAATCAGTCTATTTTTGTTCACAGCTGGACAGTAATCAAGCAAGATTCCACCAATCTGGAGGCCAAGCTTACAGACGACATCCAAGTCTCCGTGACGGCTCAGCCGTTTAGAATCGACGTCATCATGAAAGGGAACGTGGTCGTCAGCGTCAACTCTCGTGCCCTGATGAACTTTGAACACATCAGAGTGAAAAATTGGTAAGATCTATGGTAGATTTTTATTTATATCACCGAGCATATTGTTGATGGTAAGATTATATTTGGAGGGATGCGTTCAGAACAAAACTTAAAAGACATACAATACTCAACTTTGTTCAATATTTAGGTATTCAAACACGCTACAGAGTTGTTCATCGCGAATCAACAAAAATTCATCCATGTGTCCGGGTATTTTTATCGCGCGAGTATGGCTTTAGCCACCCGAGCGTGTTAAAAATACGCCAACGCATCGGATGCAGAGTTGTTAATTCGCAATAAACAACTTTGTGCAGGCATGAGATTGTTCAGCTTTTTTTCTGATTTGAGAGTTTTTGATCTTAGAAATTACGCAATTTTCTTTATTTTCAGTCTGTTTTGAGGTGTTCTTAACAATTTTACATGCTATTCCAGATTTTTCAGAGTTTCTCATGAAAGTGCACTCTTATGCCTGTCTGTGGCATATTTGAATACCTTTCAACAACGAGAATCTTCCTGAAAACGTATGAATTAAAATGTTTTCAATTTAACAGATAGACATCTTCATAAACATATTCAGTATTTAGCAGAATCTGAAACAAAATGCTAGTGTAAAAATGTTTATTGCTTTGTTGTTTTCAACTGTTCCCAAACGCCAGTTTATGCACATTCCCGACGCGCAATGAACAGGACGCCGACTTACATGTGATGCGTAAGCGCACCTCTGCGTAAGCTGAATATCAACTGTGGATTCATCAGAAATCAGCAGCGGTGCACTCCATAAGAAGATACAACGAATAATTGAAAGTTCATCTTATGAAAACCAAAGTAAATAGTAAAATTACTCACGTTGACGTTTTGTGCTCTATGGGCAGAGCACTTCCTCAGAACTGATTTGGTCTGTTGGATTTCTTCTGACATCCGTCGCTAGATGACGTGTTGTAAGATGATGATGTCAGAAGAGGTTCAAATAAACGAGATAGAAAGTGGGCCCCCTCGTCTCTATCAAATCAGTTCTGAGGAAGTGCTCTGCCCATAGAGCACGAAACGTCAACTTGAGTAATTTTACTATTTTCTTTGGTTTCAATGTTAATGTTTCCTAACAAACCAGATGAGCTTATTTAAGAAGATACAACGAGTTGCAGAAAATATGATGATTTTGAGGGATTTTTCACATTCTTGTGACAAGTTGTAAAATAAATAACTTAGGGCAGCCATTGCAGATACGACTTTCTTGCACTCACATGACGACATGACTTTAAAACACAGCAGATTCTTGTAAACTGCAAAGGTCTTGAAACGATGTATGATATAGGGAATTCAAAGGCTCATACTAGCTTTATCTTGACAAATTAAAATGCACTTGTGTAGCTATCCATTAAGTTCTATTAACTCTGATACCCAACCCGTAAAGCTGGTTTCAGACTAGCCTGTCGTGCTGTTGTACGACCATACGACAGGTAAAAATTTAAAGTGCGCAAGCTCGACCTTGTCGCATCTCCTTGCCGTACGACAAGCCGATATATCGATTTCACTGTTGTGATGGTCGCAACGACACAAAATTTTGAGTTGGAATAAATTCAACTTTGCTTGCGACAGACCATTGCGGCAATATGCAAATGTGTCGTGCTACAGTACGACAACTCAAAATTGCAAATGTTTTGTTGTGTGCCGCAACGTCGTGTGCTGCAACGACAGCTAGTCTGAAGCCACCTTAATGCCGCAATTAAGTTAGCAGATTTTTCATCCACAAAAGCACCACTCATCCATATATTTATCTCTAACCTATGTTGCTAACACATTAACCCTAACCCACCTCTATGCAAAGTACAATATGCAATAATCAAGAAGTTTGCCCAAGTTCGAATATGTCACAGAAGGGGGATATTTATGGGCACAAAACTGCTGCTGAGGCAAGCCACATCCCTTGGCTTGCCATAGCTAGACATTAGATCAGGATGTGAGAGATGGGAGTTTGAATCCGGGGGGGGGGGGGGCTACTTACATTGACTGAAGGTACGGGTATGTGCCGCCCTCGAGACCCCCTTTCCAAGCCGCCGCTTCTGCTCCCCAAGATGCTCTTTTCAAGATTACTTCAGTTCCGAAGACCCCATTTTTAAAGAAAATGACTCAAAAATTAGTGTTATTTTGTTTTCAAGCCAACTTTTGGCGATTTTCAGCTCAAATAGTTGTATTTTTATGGGAAAAAAGCAGTTCCTTTAGACCCTATTTTTGACCAAAAATCTGTTCCGCAAGACCCTATGTTTGATATCACGGATCTCACATACTACCAATTTTTTTTTGAGTACCCCCCAACCCCCGGGGTTTTAATCACAGGGGAAACAGGGACATTTTTATATGAAGTATTTGGACTAAGACAGTTTTTAGGCGGGCATGAGATATTTCAGATAAATATCTGATTTCAGATTTTTTTACTAAGTAATTTAGTAATTTTTCGTCCCAGGATCAACAGACGATAGGAAAAGTGCACAAAATTGCATCTTTGAGTACCATCCAGACTCACCAGATCCAACATAATAAAAACGATAAACATACCATGTTTTTTGGCACGAATTAACTATGACAACCAAAAGTACCATTGTATAAGTGATTTATGGATTTAGCGATATTGTCCTTTGTAGAATTGGAATCTGCCTCGAAATTGGCCGATTCCGATCTCGGGTAGATTGGTCATAATTGTTTGAAAAGGCAATGTACATGTCAACAAAGCTAGTGATAGTGTCAATAATAAACACTGATGTACATGTGATGAAACCTTGATAGATAGATATTATGGCTAACCCTAACCCTAAAACTAACCCTAACCCTACACCCTGAATTAAACCTAACCCTAACACTAACCCTAAAATTCTGGATGGGACCTAAAGTACACTTGATCCTATATTATAAATCTAAAACGGTTCTGTGGATATCTTTGGGGAAATAAGTACCAGCAAATACAAAATTGGGCCATTTAGTATTAATTACTACAAGTTACCAAAAAAAATGATAAAAGTGACATAGAATTCTGAATTCAGGTTGTGAGCCATATTTTGCAGAAAGGGATCATATAAGTGTAATTATTGTACAGGGACTGTGCATGAGGGAAATAGATTTTTTGCAAAAGAATAGGTCATTGGTACAAACAAAAAGCGTGCCATCACATGTGCTTCTTGTCTTTTTGTTTCTTTTGATGTTAGGGCTCCCTCTGTGGTTAGTTTGCCAAAACGAATCTCATGTTGGGCTCTGTCACTGGTCGGACTCTATGATCAAACACACCCGTCCGCAAGGGATTCTATGTGTGCGGGAATCTATCCATACCAGCCCCAGCAAAAGTAAGCACTCATGCACTACATATTTGCTACTATTTTTAAGCTTATTATTTTCGTTGTTGATTTGTAAGTTTTTAAGTTAAATGTTTTTGATTAAATGCACTGCACTCATTGGCTTGAGAATCAATGTGTTGTAATTGGGATATCGAACTGTACCAATCCTATCGGAACGAAGCACTCTTGTACTACATTTTTGCTACTTTTTTAAAGCTTATACAGTTTTTGTAGATTTCGCAATTTTTTAGAGTTATTTTTTTATTAATGCACCAATTGGAAACGGAATCAATGTGTTGGAATATCGAACTTTTCCATCGCTATCAGAAAGAAGTGCACTGGGACTACATTTTTGCTATCATTTGTAAGCTTGGTCTTTTCATTGATTTGGCAATTGTTTAAGTTAAATGTTTTTGATTAAATGCACTGCACTCATTGGCTAGAGAATGTGTTGCAATTGGGATTTCAAATTGTACATGCTATCAGAAGGACACACTCTTGCACTACATTTTTGCTACTATTTTTAAGCTTATAACTATTTTGTTGATTTGGCAATTTTTAATTTTTTTTTATGATTGTTGTACCCATTGGAAATGGAATCAATGTGTGGGGATATCAAACTGTACTCAGTGTTGCCAAAGCCGCGATTTAATAGCACAATTGGGCTACTTTTGAGATTTTGCCACTACAAGAAAAGTGTTACCGCTATTTTGCTATGTTTAGGCTACTTATTGTTTTATGACCGCGGAAATCTGCACATTTTCCTGAAAGTCGGCTCCTTCTTGGAAAAATTGCACTCAAAAGGCTCTTTACATCAATTTATTTCATTTTAACTCAATAGAATGCAATAAAATGAGTCATTGTATTCGAAGCTGATCCGCCGTTATTGATCATTCAAGTGTAACAATGGATATTTTTATGACACGCTCACCGCTAATCACCTTGAAAGTTGATGGTTAAAAAGATTATCCGTCGTAATTGACCATTCCAGAGTACACGGTATTTGATCTACCGCTACATTGGCTTATTTTTTTGGCAACAATGACTGTACTGTCCCTATCAGAAAGAAGCACACTTGCGTTATATTTTTGCTATCATTTGTAAGCTTATTCTTTTCGTTGATTTGGCAATTTTTTAAGTTAAATGTTTTCGATCAATTGCACCCATTGACAAGTCTTGAGAATCAAATCAAGCGAATTGTACCATCCCCATTAGAAAGAAAGGGAAAAGGTATACTTTAGGGCCCATCAAAAACTAACCCGAAACCTTAACCCTAAAATTTCGGATGGGACCTAAAGTATACTTGGTCCGAAAGAAAGAAAAAACAAATTCTTGCACTACTGATTCTTCCTTTGAATTTGCAATTTTTTGAGAAATATTTTTGACAGGAAATTTAATACACAAATCCATAGAATCTATATATAAGTTATATTGTTTGGTACTATAGGGTAGGGTCTGCTCTTTCCAGTGATACCAAGATCATGAAAATCAGACACTTTTTTTAGAACTATTTTTAACGCAAACATTATAAGTGAAGATGTCTATCAATAGACTAATCCATGCACTGTGTCCTTGCTATAGTGTATCATTTCTCCTCTTGTGTATTTTTTTAGAATTTAAGTTATTGTTTGGTTTCTGTATTGTTTAAATAAAACACTTACTAGCCTTTGCCACTTTATGAGATGAATGCTTCCTTTCCTTTTTTTTTTTCCTTTTCCTTTCCTTTCCTTTTTTTTTTTTTGGGGGGGGGAGTGTTGTTGCTCTGTTTTCTTGTTCAAACCAAGGGATGAAAACTGACCACTCTGACAACAGTAGTTCCTAAAAGAGATATTTTAGAACCAGAGTCTCTCTCAAAAATTGCCCTTCTGTATGGTATTTGAGTGTTAGAGTTACAAGTTTATTTCTTAGTTTTTAAGGCATAATGTGTTAACAAAAACAATCCTTGATATTATAAATGCACTGGGAAACTTGAACACGTCAAATTTAAAGTGGATGATAAGGCCCTGCAGGGGTTTTAAATTTGGTTACTTACCCACACCATTTGCTTTATAGATGTGGACCGCTCCATATAGGTTCACTTGGTAGACCTAGAGCAGGTCCTGATTTTGTTTCACTTACAGTTTGATGTGCTCAAGGTTGGGATATTAATTTAAATTTCTCTTGCTTGTATCATTTCTAATCCTCGCTCAACTTGCAGCCAACTGAATTTGAGTCCTCCATTGTTTACCTATCATTCAGTTTCCTTCAAGTCATGAAAATTGGTACGTACGCACATAGTATGGAGACTCGGTGTTTTCACATAGAGATATTTACTGCCAATCAACATGCACACAGTCAATTTTTGTTGTTGTTGTGTAGCCACACATACTCTTGGCATATGCACCTTATATTAATTTTGATTTGTAGGAAATTGAATGATTTCAATATAAGTGTAGTAACCGTCTTAGGTGAAGCATATGCCATCTCCAAATATTCTTAAAACAGACACTTAGTGTTCCCGCTTAGGCTCAAACATTGGTGCAAGCCTATTCAAAACGAAGAAGTTAAAAAAAATATGTTTGTGGCTTCACAATTAACCTAAGCTTGAGCTTGCAAAATATTCATTTATTCTGTTTTTCTCAGTTTCTCTTTAAAATCATTTTAATCGTTTTTAAAAATTGTGTGTCACTGATTGGCGATCCCGCGTTGTTGAGTTTATGATGTCATAATATGGCACAGAGTCAAAATCCTTAGCAGAATACTGGAACTGAAGGTCACTTGAAATTGGATATCTGATTTGTCAATTTTTACAGGTCTTAAAAAACACATCTCTTTCCATGTACACAAGAATGCTCTCTATTTGTGATGGCTCACCCTGAAAATGGGGACTTTGCGACAGAACACTTTTCAAGAAACTGGTGAAAATAGGCAGCAAAAAATAAAGAAAATAATAAGAATTTCCAGCAGATTTTCTGTTGTAAAATTTGATAACCCTGATCAATTTAAACAAGTAAGGTGTCATATTAAAGCTTAGAAAATGCAGTAACAGATGAAATGATAAAATCAAAATTTATATCATCTGCAAAGCCCCCCCACCGCCTCTTGGATGAGCCATCACTTTTTTGTAACATTCTTGTCAAAGTAATCCATTTACAAATAACTTAAGAACTCTAGGCTTCTTCTATTATAATTCCACAACCCATGATGGAAAATTAATGCCATGTGGCTACAGTCCCAATTTCGTCTCGCTCGGCTGAATGTCATGTTGACTGCAAGTTTTTACCTACTTACACCTATCAGAATATCACAATTTCTGGCATACATATTGAATAGAGTCTCTAATAGTTTATACATGGATCTTTACTAGTGATTTCACCAGAGACGTTATTAACGTCTCTGGATTTCACGTCCATAATCCAGAGACGTTATTAACGTCTCTGCATAATCAAGGTCAAAATGATGTCAATAGGCTACTTCGAAAAAGTTGACCCTTTTTTGCCGAAACCTCATAATTTCATGATGTTCGAACAATTCGATTGTTTTCAAATTTTGACAGATTGTAGGCTTGATACTTATTGAATTGCAAATAATATTTTATAAATATGTAGTGTTGATTTTGAAAGATAATGTAATAAACCCGTGTTGTTTTGCTGGAAAAAACGGATGTGAATTACAACTATGAGATGGCCCTGTTTGAGCTGTGAAATGCCTGTTTTTAGTATCTACATTATCTACATTTTGTCTGATATAAGCTTTCGCATAATTTACTTACAAATTGAGCATTCCATTGAGGCAAAAATTGCAATTTTTATGTAAACAAAAGAAAAATATTGCATTATAATGTTTATGTTTTAGATTTCAGTTCACGATCTCATTGCTGCCTGGATAGCTCAGCGGTAGATCCCTTGCTCCTTAATGAATGCATGACTTACCCCTGCCAATAATCCATGGTTCAAGTCCCCGCAAATGCAGTGGAAACAATTTCTCTTTTTATGATTAAAAAGTAGTTAGGTTACAAATTTTCCTGAGCAGATGTAGGTCATTTACCCTTAAATGACCTTGGCAAGCAAGGGCAGTGGCTTTGGAAGAGGGAGGGCCGGGACTCGAGCATGAAAAGGCATTAAATTGAAAAGGCGCAATGATTTAGGATGACATATGCAGACTTGGGCTCAATATATGGTTTTGTGTGACATTCAAGTGTTTGGATTAATGTGTTGCGTTTTGCTGTTGCAAGCTGTCGCAGATGCATCTTCCAATCTATTACATATATTGAAATATTCAAACCAATGTGTTAAATCCTATCTGACATGCTAGTCTCTTTTTTATTTAGAACTGAAGACTTTTAATTCTACAAGTTATCTAATACGTTTACTTTTGTACAATTTCGTTCAGATGTACTTCAAAGATTCATTTCAAGTTTTAGATAGGTGATTCCGTCTGCGTATATATTATACTCTGATCATCAATAAATAGTCAGGAATTGTGTGGCTTTTCTTCATCTGCAAACAAATATAATCCTACTTGTACTGATGTGCGAGATACACATACAATGTACATCTAGGGGCAAATTTCACAAGAGCTTGGAATGTACATCCATGTAGATTCCTGCAATGTACATCCATGTACATCCAACTTGATACTGTTCGTGCGCCTTAAGGGCACAGTTAACCTGGAACAGAGAAATTAAAAAATAATTGGGAGCCACGGTTTTAATGAAGTGTCACCTATATTTATCCTCCTTGGTACAATCTTCTCATAATGAAGCTCTTAAGTTTTCACACATTTTAAAATTTGAATTTATAATTATTTTATGTTTCTGCAGGGAACAGAATCTTGAAGACAAAGCTGAGGATGGACAGGAGGTACGTATATACCCCAGGGGTGGGGGTTGGGGGAGGGAAAGTGGTATGTTACTCCAGGAATTACGACTGGGGAGGGAAAGTGTTACATGTATGTACGTACCCCAGGAATTGGGGCTGGGGAGGGAAAGTGGTATGTATGTATCCCAGGGGTGGGGGTTGGGGAGGGAAAGTGGTATGTATGTACCAAGGGTTAAGCTGGTTTCGTAATGTCTGTTGTGGTGGTCCTACGACCAGTGTGATATCAAAAATTTTTAATTGCGCAAACTCGACCTTGTCGCATTTGGAATTTTTTTGCGGCAAACATGACAAACCAATATATTGATTACCCTGTCATGATTATCGCATTGGGGTTTTCTTGTACTGGCTGTTTAAATATAGCAACTATATACTATACTTCTTTGGTCAAAAATTGCTTGGTGGTATTAACCGCCCGGTTTTTCAGGGGGTGGGAAATACTGACCAGCCTTGGACAAAATTCCTATGTACTCCACTGTTTTTGTGATTCCAGAATGGAGAGCCGGCAGCTGAAGTGAAGGATGATGCTGATGATAATTTACCTGGCATGTGGGAAGAAACTTTCAAATCGCATCATGATTCTAAACCCAATGGTAAGACATGTCATTTCTGCACCCCCTTCTCCTACCCCTCCTTTCCCTGCCCTTTACCCCGTCACGAT
>JXSR01S007768.1:29970-43834 GCA_000969725.1 Ophiothrix spiculata
AAATGAATTGCTAACACAATACATCACAATAAAAATGTCCTCTATCACTGACGTCTCCCAGTTATTACTCCTGAATCCCTAGATGATATCGAGATGAATATTTCATCAGACTGATAATGCATATTTAACTTGAAAAGTACAGCGCAACTCATAATGTGATTAATCGTTAAGCAATTAATGTAAAAAGGTCCATCATTATCAATTTAGAACAAAATTTTCTGTTTTATCAAAAGTGATGCACCATTGTTTTGTAATTACAGCAGATTGTGATGACCTTGCTATGGATTAGATGTCAGTAGACAAGTTGATTGCAGATTGCATATCTTGTGTCTTTCATGGATTGAGAGTTTACCTGGGAGGGGGAAGTTATCTATACTCTATAAACCTTGAAGTATACAACAAGCAGCCGATTTACGTATTAAAACCAATATGACCATACGGGGAAGTAAATTAGTCCATATTTTTAGAAACATAATTACGTACTCAATCTTGCTGAATATTCAAAAAAAACTTATGATAAAGGTTTGTCCATGTGTTAGCAACAAAATTAGCCAAAAATAATACCAAAATGATGAACGATTCATGTACAAAAGTATTAATACGCAGTGATTTGTTCCTAATCAATCCTGATCAATCATTACCAGTCTCTTACACAATACAAAACCACCACTTCGCAATGTTGTAGAATACAAGGGATATGCTATGGATCTCGTAACAGAGTCTTATTGCTTGTTGCATACTTCAAGGTTTATAGAGTATAGTTATCATGTTGTCATCCTTGAGCAGAAAATGCAAGAAACACACATTGCTAGATTTAAGAGGTTGGTTAGGAGACATGTAAAGCCCAAAATATGCATCATTTTGTATCATTCAGAATTTGTTCTCAGGGTGGTAAATTTTCCTCATGGTGTAAATAGTTTCATTCTCTCCCGCATTCTCTATATGAACAATTTCAATTTTTATTTCTCTGATGGTGTAAAATGTTACTAATGTCGCATGAAGACATAGATTGGTGTGCATTGAAAAATGTGCAGTGAGGTGACACACATTTCACCATCAAAATCATATAAGTCATACATCACAAAACAGGACTTTAGTTAGTCCCAGACTAAGTGAAATTGATTCCTTGAAACATAACACATTTTTGTTTGAATCTGTGGCAATTTATGTCCTTGAGAAGTTAATACTTAGTTCAATTAAATTCAAATACTTTATGTTATGTCTATGCTGAATTTTCTATAAGTTGACCCTTTATCCATTTTGAAATCTTTGTGCATTTTTGTCAAAAAGAACAAAAACTGGTTTACAGTCCAGAACTAATCTTTAACAATTACATGAATTAGGGTAGGTCCAGTCTCCCTTACGGCATAGAATATTTCTCCTAGAATATTCTATGCAGACAACAAAATGACGTAGCTCATCGAATAAAATTGTATTCAGGGTAACCACTCACTGAGTTAAAAGAAATTTAAAGTAACACTCATAATCTGTTGATTGTCATATATGCATATAACTTTCATCATTTGATAATTATTTTATCAAACGATCTGACATACACAACTATTAACTAAAAATAAAAGGGTTTTCTCTAATCAATCTGTCAGAGCAACTGGTCCGCACCTATGGAATTCTTTTGACAATTCATTCCAGAACTTAAATTAATTCAGTCCAGCAATTCAGAAAGAAATTGAAACAAGAATTAATATCTGCCTATAATTAACTGCTTTGAGTACCATTTCCCCCCTTTTGATGAAATAAATTGTGCCTATATTGCCTTTTGCTTTGAGTACCATTCTTTTTCCCTTCTTTTTGAGCATTATCCCCGTCTCTGTGTATTGTCCTGTGGTTGGTGTATTCTTTGAAACTTGTTTGCTTTTGTTTCGGGGAGGACATATCACAGGCCTTTTTTGGTCTTCCAGCCGTCTACTCCATAATTGTGTTGTTTTTAGGCCTTGTAAAGATTTTGCTAGAGATGGTAGAAGCCAAACCAATTTCCACAGTGGAAGCCATGAAATGTACGTTTAAAACTATAAAGTATAAATGAAATACACTTTATTATATTATTTTGAAATATTTTGCTAAATAATAAAAGGTCATTCGCTTCATTTGTAATGCAAAGGCATGTTTAGTGATCATTACATCTGAGCTACATGATTCAATGATAATTATAAAAATATACGCCTCCCTTTCTTTAATTTGAACAAAAATGATCGGGCTTATATCTGAATATAGGCCTTTCTTCAGATCAGCTGGTCCATGTCCGCTTAAGAAAAAGCTTGCGTACAATTGTTATAATATTGATTTCTAACAGCTTGATCTTTTTATACTGAAACTAATCCGTCCTTGGGAGAGGTTATCAGATTTTCATTTTCTGAATGGCAAAACATTTCCTTCCAAATTTTTCACATGGTGTAAAATGATGTCTGATTTTTTTCGTCTGGACGGAACTTGTGTAGACGCTCAAGGTCATTCAACATTTCGAATGAAAAGATTGGTCAGAAAAATGGTGAAGTGTATTTTGCAATTTCATGTAATTAAAAGAAAATGGGTGTAATTTTTACAGGAAAAGTTGTATGAATTTCAAAGACATAAAACCTCTGCAGCTTAATATGACATTTTTATAATATTTTTCATAAAAAAGTATTTAAAAGAGAATTAAGATATATTGAGTGTAAAAGAATGCTCATTGGTAAGGAATCTAGCGTTAAGTCATCACTTTTTATAACTATCACTATTCTAGTCTGTTTCGAGTTGGTAAATCTAAGGAATTGACTTTTTTAAAGACAGTTCTTGTTGTCATGATATTCTTAGAAAATGTATAATGCTGTTTCAGTGTTAGATCAGTGGGAAGTGGTAGCTTTTAAAGGAATATCAATGATATTAGGATTCATAATTTCACAGTAAAATATCCATGTTTAGGGTTGGATCTGCATGGGTTTGCTTGAGGATGCCAAAACATCTCAATATATACGAGGGGGTATCAAAAAGTTTTAAACTTTACCCAGAAGGGATTGAGCTATAGCAATGAAATTTTGTCAGATAAGTCACTCGTCTTTATGTACATTGTGGTGCAAAAATGGTCTCATAGTAGTTTTACTTTCTTTACTGGTGGTGATTGATGTCATCTACCTACCCGCTTAAAACATAAGCTGCATGGAGGAAATTGAGACATGCGGCGTAATTAAGTCAATGCATTTGAAGGGTTACAGGGCCCAGTAAATCTTATTATCACCACCAAAGTTTAGTTGTTTGATACCATAGTAAAGGGCAGGGTTTCTTCTATCCATTGATACCAAAATTATGGAAATTGGTCCATTAATGACGTCACACTGTGGCATAATAAAACAGGGCCGACCTGAAAATGTTGATTTTCAAGGAAATATGAAATGAGATTTTTTAAATAGAGAGGGTACCTACAATGAAGGTCTGTAGACAGACATTTAAAATTGGGAGAAATGTGGTACTTTGCAAATTGACTATGTAAAGATGTCTAAACTATCTCATAATAAAATTTTGCTCCTGGCACCATTTCTTCTGGGTAAAGTTCAAAACTTTTTGATACCCCCTGGTACATACAAGTGCTCCTCCCTATTTACGCAACTTTACAGTTGTTATTATTATTTTATAAGGTTTCTGTCGACAGGCCTAACTTGACATGTCGACATGAAATCTCATTTGTCGACAAAACTGGGCAAGTAAAATTTCATAAAAACTTATGTTTAATTTCAAGTTTTGGCTGTTTATTAGCAGTTGAGCTTTAACAAGTGTTTAAAGTGTTGCATAAATAATTTAATACTTATTAGTTGTTTGTTATTTACAACCTTTTTTAAAGTTATTACAATGGTTCACAACGAAAACGTTACAAAATATCAATTTTATATCATCCATATTGTCGTACGCAGAAAGAACAAGCACATAATACCATGTTAAACTATATGAAAGTCTACGTGTCATTAAGCTTATCCAAACAATTTTGTTTTTCCACAAAAAACTCCTAAATATCAAATTTATTTCGACACATATGTCGGCGTCGACAACAAATTATTGCGATATGTCATCGACATGAAAAAACAGTCTCGACAGAAACCTTGAACAATCACAACAATATTATTGTTTCTGCTTGGTTGTTTTTAATTTTGATATTGATTGTTTTATTGTTTATACACATTAATGTTGGATTTAATGTTTAAATGTATGAAGATCAGTTTGTATTGATTTCTTTCTTTTTGAGCAATTTCGTGAATAATGTTGGCAAAATTTGCCTGGGGAAGGGGTGGGAGCTGCACAAATTATAATATATGCCTGCCTTTTGGGGTGTTTTTTCACAAATTTTGGTTGTTGGTTTTGATTTCAAATGAAATCACAGAATTGGACTAAATCGGGTGTATTTATTTAAGGAAATAAACCTAAAAATTTGCTTGCTTTTTATTTAAAATAAGTATGCCTATATTGATGGATTGAGCCAAAAATAGATAAAGCGAAGTTTGCAATTTCAAAGTTCGATAGGAAAAAAAAAAGATTTGTCAAATTACAACTTGGTAACTCATTCACTTTGCCGTGTCTTGGCATTGATGAACATTGAGTGAAACTGGTCAATTTAGTAATGAAACCTGACTGATGCAATTGACTTCTTTTACTGGCTATACTGTAATGATGTTTAAACTTGACCGCAAGTTAATTCATTAAGTGATGCACAGACAAGAAATTTAAGGCGTCTCTTGTCTTTAAAATGGTCATTTGTAAGTTTTGTTTGTAAGTGGAGCCAGATAAGTGTTTTTTAATGTCTGTGTTATAGTGCAGAATAATTTAATAATTAAGTCGTAATTGGATTTAGATGGTTAAATTTCACTTCAAATTAGAAAGTTCTTCATCATGTACTGATAAAATATTTTTATGTGATATATTCTGGAGGAAGGTACAATGTATTAAACAGAGTAGTTATGTGGAGAATTTAAACCTTTGTGAAAAAAGTTTTCAACTAACTTTAGCTTCATTAAACTTAAGTCAACCTACTTTTTAAACATGTACAAATTTCAAATAGACATGACGAACTTAATCGACTTGAACCTTTTCAAAACATGACTTTCCGAGAATTCCCAAAGCTGATTTTACACTTTCAAGCAATTGCCGACAGAAAAAGTGACTCACTAACACAATACCCAGAATGTTACGTCCACATTCACTGCGTACAAATTCGAACTTGTAAGCAGGGTTAGCGCTAAGGGTTCCCTTTAATGTGATCACCCTGATCATTGATGTGACTTGAAATCTTACGCTTAATCAGACAATTTCAAATGGAAATTTCAGTCTTTGTGTCAGTGAGCGTATGGTACCACCAGCCAAAAGTTGTTAAGAATTAGTGCATCATATAATGTATTGGTCTGGTTATATTTAGTTTTCACTTTTATTGCACTGAAAATGCGAGAGAATTTTCGGAAAATGTTCTTGACAAAATCGTGCATACTAATGAGCTTGTAAGTGATTGGTTGAAAAACTAGCCATGTGATCGCCGTTCAGGAGATTTCCGAATTGATTTTGAAACGGTCAATATGATGAAGTAGCATAAGTATCTAGTGGCCTTGAAATTAATTTATATTACAAAATAAAGTAGTTTTCATTTGTTTGCAGGTTCTCTCTTAGCAGAAATTCTAAAACCTTGCCTTCAAGTACTTCCTACATAGTCACCTGATTTACATCAAATACTTTTTATGGTGTCACAGAGACCATGCTTCAGACACTGCTGTCTCTTACACAAAGCTTTTACTTGGTCACTAAGTGGATATGTTGTTTGCTTGCTCTGTTGAAGAAACTTTCATAACTAAACTAAGATTAAAAGATAAAATCTTTTTTATGTTGAATAAAGGCATTAATAGCAGAACACAGACAAGTGTAGTGCTGCCTACTTGTCCGCCAAGACAACAGGTCTAATTGGTTATTTAAAGGTCATAGTGACATTTCACTGAGATATGATACATCATGCACTGGAAGACTTCCTTGAATTGGTGCTTGGCCAATACTGACATGACATGGGTGTTGTCTATGTCTGTAACTAGCAAATAGGTCATTGGATCATGCATTTTAGTTTAACCTTCGTCTTCCTGAGCCTTTTTTGTAACACATCTTCCTGGGGGGGGGGGGGGGATTACCCCTGTGATTTTGAAAATAGGATCCCAAAATTATTTTGTTTGGTACTATAGTATAGGGTAGGGTCTCCTCTCTCCATTGATACCAAGATCATGAAAATCGGTCGAGCCCTTTCCTGTCTGTACATTTCTTCCTGCTAGGCTGGGGAGTTTTACCTAAAGAAATGCTATAAGGAAGTGTGTTTTAACCATTTAATATCCATCAAACTTTACACAAACTGCAAGTTTTTTAAATTTTATAGTTGATGACCCCTGACCTGTTTCAAAGTCACTAAATCTATTTTCACACTACTAAAATTAACAAGAATTTTTTTACCATATAAAATATCTTTTTAGGTAATCGCTCATATTTTTCTTATTTTTCGCTGAAAGCCATGTCCCCAACTGTAAAAGAAATATGTACATCAAAAGTGAAATGGCTTTAATTAAACTTAATAGTAAGGCCTATAGAAAAAAAAAATTCTTGGTAGACCTTAACTATGCTTTTATAAAGCAAAAACAATTTGACTTAAGATACAACTTGTGCTTGCTAAAATTAATTTATAATAAAATGAGCATTTGATTCATGGATAACATGAGTTTGTCCTTTTTAGCACTATTTCTGTTTGTCCTGCATGTAATTCACATTGTATATACTTTAACATCAAACAAGTCATATTTAGCAGCAATATCATGAATATTGTTGTAGAGGTGCTTTTTCATATTTTATGACATGTAAATATGTGCATTATAAGAAAAAAAACCATGACATTATTCTGTTTGTTTTGTTTGTTTCAGTGTGGGGTTATGCCGTTGCAGCTATTACACTCATCAGCATGGTGTCCATCTTTTGTATCTTGATTGTTCCATGTATGCAGAGATTCCCACTTCTCTATGGAAGGCTTCTGTCTTTCTTGGTCGCCATGGCGGTGGGAACATTGAGTGGAGATGCCGTTATGCACCTGATACCACATGTAAGTCTTATGGTTCAAAATAGAAGTCAAACAATTATTTATTGGATAAAATAAACACAAATCCATATTTCAGGGCCCATTACTTGCAAATGCAACCCCACTATGTTTTCTTGTTAATTGTCATATCCGATGGGTGATTTCAACATTGACCTTCTATACTGTTATTTTCCATCCCTTCCAACAATTGTGAATTGTCATAACCGATGGGTGATTTTAACATTGACCTTCTATACTGTTATTTTCCATCCCTTCCAACAATTGTGAATTGTCATAACCGATGGGTGATTTTAACATTGACCTTCTATACTGTTATTTTCCATCCCTTCCAACAATTGTGAATTGTCATAACCGATGGGTGATTTTAACATTGACCTTCTATACTGTTATTTTCCATCCCTTCCAACCCTAACCATTAAAAATCCATAGTAGAGGGCCCATCGTTTGTAAATGCAATACCATGGATTTTTGTTTGAATTGTCCAATAATTTTTTCCTATAGTTTATAACATCATTTTTGAACAAAAGTACATGGTAAGGGTTGCATTCACAAACAATGGGGCCCTAGCTGTACAATGCACACCTCCATAAGCTGCTTTGCGTCAAAATTGTGGCTACATGGGCATCAGATTTGGATCAGACTCATATGTATGTTGCTTTCATCAAACGTTCTAAGGAGATCTGAATTTCTGTTCTGGATCTTGGAGATGTGCACGAATCATGATCTGCATTCTATGTAGATATCTCCATTGAGATGAGACATTGTTAGGCCGAAACCATAGTCGGCCTCCAAACAAAATTTTCCCTACCAAATATTTGGTCGTGACGTCACCAAATATTTGCCATTGAATTTAAAGTATGAACGGGTAACAAACATTTGGTCCAATGTATATGGCAATTCAATAACATGTGCAATCTAGCGCGAAATTTTATATGGTCTCAACTCGGTGTTGAAGTTATTTTGTTTGGAGTTGGTCGTCATTTTGACGTCATGACCAAATGTTTGGTAGCGTTAATTTTGTTTTGAGGCCGACTATGGTTTGGCCCTTATTCACCTATACTTTGTTATGATGCATCTATAGTTGATGTTTTTTTATGCTCATTATTTAGCTAGACCACTCATCTCAAGCTGGAATATTCAATACTGTCAAAAGTGATGGAATTGATTGATCAATTTCGTTTCACTTTATTTAGGAAAACCAAGGATAAAAACACAAAAAGTACACATACAAGTACACTTATTTCCATTGTGGTCCTTGAAAAGTTGCAAATTTGGGAACATACTGTTTGTTCCATGACTTGAAACGCTTCAGGCCAATATATACTTTGTCATTTTCCTTAATTGTCAACTACACAAAATAAAGAATGACCTTGTTTAGTCTAGACAAATGTAAAGCTTATGAGGAAAATGTGTAGTGGTGAGTAACGGCCGGTTTTTACTTTTCTCATGGGCAATAATATATATTGTAAAGCTCCTAACTTGAAAATGATAAGTCAGAATCAAATGAAATTTTCAGCATGCATTAATTTTGTGCCCTTCTTTCTATCTGGGAAGAAAAGAGATGACGTTAAAATCATATCATTATCTTGAATTGAACATAAAAAAAGTATAGAACCATTCAATTGCAATGTGCACTGTTGAGGGATGGCAATAGGCACAGACGGGTTATCTGAACTTCCACCATGTAATACTTGCTGTTTTTTAGTATGTAATGGCACGGTAATGTTGTCATTCACCTTAAAGTATTTAAAAACTCAGACAAGAAGAGTGTTCAATTTTTACACTGACATGTGTAAATTATAATCTAAATTTAGCTCTCGAAATCAGGTCATCAAAATTAATATCGCTTTTGTGTATTGCACCAGGAATGTCAATTAAATTTATTAGAATGTGATAAAAGAAAATTGCATTTTTTCTGTTCATTTTATCAAAATGACTTCAGAAATGTAATTACGTCATTGAAACTCCAGAGATGTAAGAGAGATTCACAATTTTTGATGTGGTTTATCTCAGAAGGATTGGGCACATTCTCAGTAGGACTGGGCAAAGTGCAAAAACCTGCTGGATCTTGGTGAACAAAATCATAATCATATTAGAATGAGCAAAACTGATATTCAACTTGGTTTGATGCATGTTGTCTTAAAAGGACTAGCCTAGTTTTTTTGTTCCTAAATTGAACTCTGTTTAATACCTGATTTTTATGACATTTTTGGAAAGCCATTCAAAAATCACCTAGCTTTATGTTCAAATTTGATGGTAAAAGAGGCATTTTCAAAGAGACAGTATTCTTAAACCCTTTCGGACCCGAAATAATTTTCAAGTTCAAATTTTGAGGTTTCACCTTCTCAAGTATATATCATCATAACTATCATGGTATGCATGTTATGCTAAACCTCTTTTCCTGAGGTCTTAGAGGACATTACAAGCTTTAACATGACACCAAATATGATTCTATAGGTTGTTTCAATTCAGAGATACAAATATTTTTGTTACTGTATTTTTGAAGTAATTCTTTATTTACTAGAAACGCTCAGGCATTCTATGGGTCTGAAAGGGTTAATATACGGACATAAACCTAATGAAAATGGTGTTTCTTGTTAAATCTTAGAAATATTGTGTTTCCAAGCCTGTGATTGTTATTTTATGAGAGTGTTTCTCTTTGAATATATGTGAAGTGTTACATTAAAAGGTACAACTTATCGGCAAACCCGATTCTCAGCTACGGCTATCTGAAGTTGGAAATGAGTGAAAATGGTTAGGAAGTTGGTTTTTAGATATCATACAAAATTAGGTCCTTGAAGTATATATTTTCAATAAATTAATATGTTTTCTGGAAACAAATACACTCTAAATGTGAAAAAAATGTAGTTGTGTGTGACCAACTCGGATCCAGTCAGATTGAGTTAAAAATTATTATGCTTTTCAAATGTGTTTTTCTCAGAAGTGTGTTGTTTAAGTCTGTCAATGTTGTAATTCTTTATTTTGTCATAGCTCGGTAACCGAATGTCCGATGCCTTTCATTTTGGTATCATTTTCAACTGATTAAGCAAGCTTTCCAGTCATATCAAACTCAATTTTGATTTTTTGAACCAAGATGTACCTTTGATGTAACGCATCACATACATGACCTATTATCTTGAGAAGATTTGATCAATCTTTTAGCCATGAAGCTCAATTGATAAATGCACATTTAGGAAATTAAACCCTGGATATAGCAACAAAGTTTATTTTCTCTCAATTTTGCATGTATCCATTTCTGTGTGTAAATTGTTTAGTTTCTCTCGTGTTTTATACATTTTTAAACTCTGTTAACGATGTTTCCATGACAGCTTTTAAGTGAAAAATAGGCATAGGGAAATGAAAAAAATCAATAAAGTATAAACAAGTTTAACTTAAAGGTTTTCATAAAACAAGGAATTGCTTATGTTTTGGTTTTGGTTTTCTCGAATCTTGAAAGTCAGATTTTGTGAGATTAAAAATAGACTTCAAATCCCTTTTCATCAAGTGAAAAAAGGCTAGATCTATATTAACTGGGTCATTTTTAACATCATTTATTAACATGAATGTTCAAAATGGCCAGATTGATCTACCTTCATTTATGGCTTTAAATCATTCAGTAGCTAGACAGCGTGACGCCCTTGTATCTATTGTGCTTACTGATAGGAATTCTCCCATGAGATGGCTGATCACTTTGTTCTGTTTCATAAAATTAATGAACAAATCCACCTTAGATTTGCTGCGTTTATATTATATATTGCTGGAATTCTCTCTTATGGGTGTGGTTGATTACCGCAACCATTTATAAAATTTGAAGAAGTATTTGTCTGTAATTTGTTACATTTAAAGATGTGTGTTCCAACCACTTTCTTGACCCCTTACTTTCCAAAATCAAATTAGAGATTTTGATACCACATGCAAGCTCATAACTTATTTTTCTCATTTATAATGTCTGTAAATTTTCACACCCATATTATGCTTCTTTGAAGAGATATGGTCAAAGTAGTGTCAATTTGAATATTTTGTTTACAAACATAAAAATCCTATAGGTTTATTCTATGGGTCACTTTCAAACACATTTTTGCCTGTAGCATTAATTAGGCTCAAGGTACAAAATGAAACTTAACATTTGCTATATGTAGGTGATGACCCATCATTCAAATATGGAAAGAGTGTACAGTGTGTGCCAAGAAAAACGCAAGATTTATTTTTGCACTTATTTCTTTCTGAGAGAATTAGACTAGAGGTAATAAAGAGAATTATCAAATTTTATTGTACATTGGGAGCTCGTGTGGTCTAGCGGAACAGAGCAGGACTCATAATCAGTAGGTCGTGAGTTAGAGCCCTGTTAGCGCCAACGAGTTATGCCCTTGGGCAAGGCATTTAGTCTCCATTGCTTTGTCAACCCGACCGTTATATAGGTAATTACTAGGAATATAGTCGAGTAGTGCCGTCTAATGGTATATCGATACCAAGGACATTGTAAAAGCCAGCTGACCATATTCTATTGGTAATGTAATTGTCAGAAGCACTTTGACCCGATGTCAATCGGAAAAGGCGCTATATAAGTAGGATAATTAATATAACATAATCTCATCTTCAAACAGCTTTTTTTAAAAATGAAATTTGGACCTTTGGTTCTTAAGTTATGACAAATTCTATGAAGCCCTTAATAATTAAGCTAATCCGATTTCATGATCTCTATACCATAATCAATATCAGAAGTAGGAGTCCGTAATTTATTTATTTATTTAAGCTTTCATTATACAGGGTAGCTTCTTCAGTGGCTAAGCACTGCTATTCTATAAGGCCCTGTTACAATTGTAATACAAATAAAAACATGATTTACAAATATTTACAAGAAATTATAAAATATAAAATTATATATACATATCATATTCAAAACATAAAGCTATAGTTAACATTAAGGCACATTTTAACCAAATAGGGAACATATTCAAATATCATTGATTAAATATTTGAATTGTCCAAGGGACAGAGAATTAAATTTTGAACGAGTCTCAGTATCAACAACATTGTTCCAAAGGTTTGCTGCTCTGACATGAAAAGTTCTAAAGCCAGAATTGGTTTTAAAACGGGGAACAACAAGCATGTTCGATGAACGTCCCCTTGTACTATAACTATGGGTAGTATGTGTGAAAACAAAGTTCGAACACAAATAATTAGGAGCTTCCCCAATCCGTAGATGACTTAGTCGTATTTATTTCTGTTGCAGGCCTTTGGATTTCATGCTCACAAAGAGGAAGCCTTAGCGACTACCCCGGTCCCGGGATGCGGTGATTTACTAACCACCACAGACAAACATGGCCACCATGAGGAGGAGGGTGCCGAAGGGGAAATGGAAAATGCCATCGTTATGAAAGGCCTCGTTGTACTCATAGGAATATTCTCCTTCTTTATTATTGAACAACTCATGCAAATGTGTCGAAACTACAAGCAAAAGAGACAAAAGGTAAGTCTTTGGGAACCTCAGTAACACGTTAGCATGTATGGCTGTGCATTAAGGTTTCTGTTGAGACTGTTTTTTTCATGTCGACATGCCGAAATAATATGTCGACATCAAGTTGATATCAAAGAGGGGTTTTTTTTTTGGGAAAAATGAAATTGTTTGGATAAGAGGAAAAGTTGATGGATATCGGAGGGAAATTTGTCAGCTTGGAGGGAACAAGGACGGATGCGTTCTTCAGTAACCTTGGGTAAGAAAAGCAACTTACAGATGCAATCTTGCAAGTACAACCGTTTTATAATTTTACATTTAGTCAGTGACGGTAAAATCAAACAAAACTCTGAGGTAAAAAATTTCAGAAACACTTTGTTGTTGTTTTTATGACCTTAACACCAAACAAAATTTAACATGCCTGCACTAAGTTTCAATGAGATTACATTTTGAATGTGAACCTATTATTACTTTCACCCTTAAGGCCAAATCATACTCGGCCTCCAAACAAAATTTTCGCTACCAAACATTTGGTCGTGACTTCAAAATGATGAGTGACTCCAAACAAAGTAACTTCAACACCGAGTTTAGACCAAATAAAATTTCGCGCTAGATTGCACATGCTATTGAATTGCCATATACATTGGACCAAATGTTTGCTACCCGTTCATAGTTTAAGTTCGATGGCAAATATTTGGTGACGTCACGACCAAATGTTTTGTAGGAAAAATTTTGTTTGGAGGCCGAGTATGAATTCGCCTTTATAGAACAGGAAAACTCCCAGAGATGATAAAGGTCAACTTCTACATTCAGGACTGTCTGCTATCTCTTGTTAACAACAACTTGCTAATTAATTGTACATGTTTATCTGTCAAATTAACATGGTTCAAGCACTTTTAGTTTTAAGTGAGAGATAACAGACTTTCATGAATTTGAACTTTTTCATCAGCTGTTCCTCCGTCAGCAAGAACTCTGCCCATGATGATGATTATTTTGTTGTTGATCCATATTTTCCCTTCTTACTCTCATAGTGGTTTTCAGTCTCCATAAAACAGTAAGTTTGTTTTATTGCTTGCACTAAAGGTGGCCTAGCACAGATTGAATTTCTCTATTTAATTTTCTTATTTTTTGATATATGGTGTTTTTATGTGTGCTGATCACATTTCTGAAATAAAAAAGGGGGTCACCGACTTAGTTTTTGAGAAAAATCCATTTTAAAAAGGATATGTATTACCACTTTTTACCATTGACGTCTATGGTAAAATCGAAAAAATTAAGACAAAAACACTTATAATTAAAAAACGGCTCTATTTTTT
>JXSR01S007768.1:44584-61701 GCA_000969725.1 Ophiothrix spiculata
AACAGCAACTGTAAATGAATTTGAAAGTTAACAAAACAAACCTATATTCAGAAATTGAACAAAATTGCTCACAATCTTTCATCTTTCCTATTTTTGTGCATTCCACATCAGCCAAAATTCATTATAGCTTAAAGTACCCGACTTAATTTTGCTTTTAAAACCATCACATAAAAAGTGCTCTCTAATAAAATTGACTTAAAAGCATTAAAGTGTATATTATGCAGCGTTGGAGAAATAGGAGTTGATTAGCGGACTCCTTTGCACAAAACCGACATAAAGTGCCTTTATTCAAGCGTATGCTTGGGTGAAACCTGCCAAATTTTATACATGGCAATTACAACAATTTGATAATTGATGATGATTAGGCGATGAATAAAGAGCGTGATCACAATTCTATTAGCAGAGTTCACACATTGTACCATATATATCACACATATCTTATTATGATATGATCTGTCATGAGGTAGCAAATAATGTATTTCTACTTTTTTTCAAGCAACACTTTTATAATAGTCCTGTTCACATTGGTTCTCATAGATTATTGTCTGTTTCGATAGTCTTTTTGAAAGTCAGAGGTATTGTGTTAGCTACTAGTCAAGAGACTAAACATGAAACTTTAAGCATAATCTTTCAGCTAACTTAATCCTGTTTAATGATCTCAAGACTAAACTGACAGTTTCTGTGGCATGGAAATGCTTTTTTTTACAGAGAGTTGAATATTGTATACAAACAAATGTATTATTAAAGGAGCATGGTCCGATTGCCTCAACTTTTTTCAAACTAAGTAAATCACAGTGTGGCATGCTCTCTGGTTAGTTTAGTTAATTAGTCGAGTTAGTTAGTTAGTACAAAAAAAGTTATAGCTGAAATGTTGACACACTATGAAGCTGTCAAATCATGTGACAAGTATTGCATATTTGAAATAAGGGGCTGTTTCCAGGACATTTAAAGGTTGGTAACCCGGAGATTGATTATTTCTAGACAATGCATCATTCCTGCTGAAGAAATGGTTTAAAAGTGATTTCATTGAGAGTACAGTAATTATTGGTTTGATTCCAGAAAATTTCACCAGTTTTAGTTCAAGGGATATTTCCTGTATCATATTTCAAGATGTCTAATCTCAAAAAATCCAGGGAGAGGAGTACTTAAAAAATTGGTAGGTGCTCTTAAGAACTTTTATTTGATCAATAATTGGGTTTTGGGAACTGATTCTTTTTCCAAATTAAGGTCTTGGAGCTATATAAAATAAGATCACTTTTTGCTCTGCTCTCGTTGAAAATTAGGGTCTTTAGAACAAAAGTAAGATTGCAATTGGGGGTGGAGAGCATGTTTGAAAACGGGTCTTGGTCGTAGCGCATAGCTGTACTGTCAATGTATGTGAATGCCTGCATGCAAAAATGCAATACACAATGAAAGTTCTATCTTTATTTTTATTTTCATATTTTGTACTTTAAAACAAATTAGAAGACTGCATTAGAAAACTGCAAGAATGATTTCAGTCCCAAAAACCTTGAAAAATAAAAATGTGGTAAAGTTAGTACACAACAAAGTCTGCTTTAAACATTAGATTGTAAAAGTTAGTCCTTCACATGATCTTAATTAAAGCTTTGTTAAGTCTTAAAATATTGCTATAACATATTTTTTATGAAGATGAGTATCTGTTAAGTTGAAAACATTTAGAATTTAACTCATATGCTTTCAGGAAGATTTTCGTTGTTGAAAGGCATTCAAGCACGCTAGAGAGTTGTTAGGGGACAGCTCGCCCCAGCAGCTCTTAAGTCCGACAACTTGCTAGTCGGAAAGCACGCTAGTCCGACAGCTCGCTAGTCTGAATTGTAATTTAGGCTCGCCAGTCCGATTTATAAATAAGGCTCGCAAGTCCGAATATCAAAAACAGCTCGATAGTCCGAATTTTAAAAACGGCTCGCCAGTCCAAATTTAATTAACAGCTTGTAGATTTTTTATTGTTGTTTTTTTGAAAACAAGTGAAAAGAAACAAACGGAAGTCATTTACAGCGTTTTATCAAACTCATCAAACAATGAAAAAGACGGGCAGGAGAAGTGGAATTTATTGATCAAAGACTTGGAGCAAGTCTACTATCTTTAATTAGGCGATGAGGCACCACTGCTTTTTGCTCCTGGAAAATGAAAAGGTCTTCAAATCTAGGACCTGTTGATCGTGTTTGCTAATGATGCCCCTTCCATTAAAAATAGTTGGATCCACTCTGCATCATCAGGCTTTGAGTTTTGAAAATTGCAGGTGTGCTCAAAAACACACTCGGGTGAATGTTTAGGTGTGCTGTGGGGTGTGCTATAAATTGCACTCGGGTGAATGCTTAGGTGTGCTATTACCCCAAGGGGGAGGGTGCTGACCAAGAAAGGTGATACAAAAATGGTCAAGTTCTAATATAGAATGTAACCTTTGGACCAGTCGGTTACTACTGCAAAAATGGTCAAGTTCTAATATAGAATGTAACCTTTGGACCAGTCGGTTACTACTGCTATTTTTCAAAATACTTTTAAGTATTTTTATTCGTCTCATTGTTTCCTTGGGCAATAAACTTTACTCTACTTGCTCCGTGGTTGGACAGTCACGTAAAGCCGTGGGTCCCCTGTACAAATAGACTCCTTCATGGGGTATGCATGTTATCATTGGTTATGCAAGTACTTGTATCATTGATTGATTGATTTAAAAGTGTTACATTTTCAACCAATATGTCAAAATGTTAAAGTGTTGTTATGTTGAGTGCAAAAGTGTACAGTGAAAATAGGCAAGGGTAACCCTGGCCCCTGCCAAAATATAGCCCCTGCAAGGGGCCTACGGTTATGAGTACGGTATATGCTAGCTAGTGTAGCTTACAATGCTCTGAAAAATTGTAATGTTCGTGAAAGGGGAAAAACACCTATTATCAATTAATTTCAAAATCCTTTTAGAAAAGCTAAAAAAGGCCATTTTATGTATACTTTACTGTATCAAAGTATATGAAATTACGCTTTAAAATGTGTTCTGTCTGTTTTATTGTATGGCTAAAATGGTCAATTTTGTGCACAACAAAGCGTTTTGCAATTATAGTAATTTAATAATTTTTGGCATTTTACCCATTTTTTGGGGGGTGACCCCCCCCCCCTAACCATCTCCTCCCCCGGAAATAAACAAGGAACAAAACAAAAAGAAACACTCTTTTTGTTTGTTCTGATGAATATATTAAAACGAACAAGGTTAGCAATGTTGAAACCAAGTAAAAACTCGATACAACAATTTGCCAGTTATTTCTATACAGCATTGGCACATGTTCATGAAAGTTGCAGAATTCTGCACCTTTATGAGTGATATCCTCACTGCCTGACGTTTTTATACATATAATTTATAGAAATGGCTCATAGATTTCAAAGTAAGTATCCACAGATAAAGATTTTCATCATATGTTTCAAAGAAACCTTCGTTGATCACGATATATGTCCTCCAAATTGTGTAATTTTGTAAGGAAATATTCATCTCGCCGCAATAAATATTGTAAACAAACCATTCACTCTATCTATGACGTCATAAGCTTAATTCAGGTAACTAAATATGCCGATGTTTTTGGATTAATTCACGTTCCAGATGATGTCGAAAATAACGTTTTATTTTGAAATAAAAATAAATTTGATAGTCTAGATTTTCTCCTGGGATCATATGGCATAAACCTGGCGCATTTGATTCTTTACACGGTAAAATTTTTTTTAGGTGCGCGATAAATCGCACACGGGTAGGTGACTTAAGGCGCGCGTAGGTGCGCGTTTGCACTCGCGCGCCTCAAAACTCAAAGCCTGCATCATATCAAAATTTCCTATCAAGGGACCATCAGCACTATCTCAGAGTGAGTGCCCTATGCCAAGGTACTCTCTTGATCCATATTACATAAGCGGAGGGAAATAAAGAATAGATAGCACTTGGTGCCTTTTGAAATATATTTTTACTAATAAACCATATTCTGGAATCAAAGTTGAAAATGTATAAAACAATGCAAGAATGGTTCATGATAAAAGGAAATGCAACTAAGAAAGGGAACTTTATTAAATCATACTACATGTGACAGATCATGTCAACTCAGGTTCCTGGGCCACGTAGTTTAGATGTTTAGTGATGGACTGTGCAAAGAGGATGCCCTGTATTTTCATAATCATAATCATAATCATTCATTTCTTCCACATATGCAAAATTACAGTAACAATATATCAAAAATAGTACATAACATTGTAAACTGAAAAAATAACATTGTGGAGGAGGACTGGGAAATAAGCATAAAGCCTGTCGAGTCCTAGACTCCAAGTATCTTAAATTAGTTACATATAAATAATCAAAAATAATAAATGCACACCATCCTCTCTATCCACAATGCGATGGCCACAGAGTAGAAAGAAAGGACGGGACATTTCATCATGATTTTTCAGAAACAAATGAAATTGATCTAAATATCATAAAGAATATGCAATTGTATGCATAAAAATTAAAAAATGAATACTGTCCTTTCAATCCACAATACGATGGACACAGAGTAGAAAGGACAGAATAAAATAGTTATGATGAAAATAAGAAAATATCAAATCTGTGTGTATTTCTTAATTGTTTCATCTTTAAAAGAACATTTTCACTCCATGCATACACACATTGGGATATATCCAAATTAGCCTGGAATTGTGGCTAGAAAAATCTTGTACTTGTAGCAATCCTCAGCCAACTAAATGATGATGATAATGATGATGATGATGACCATGCACATGACACAAAATGGGCATTCCATTTGTTATTTACTATCTCAGAACATTGACCTGGTTAACTCAAATCAGAAACAAATTTGTACTGATCAGACTACTGTAAAGCACTTTAATTTCACGGCATTAAAATTTAGCGAATTTGGAAACCCTCACTTTTTGGGTGCATTTTAATTTCACTAATGTGAATCATCTTGCTATTCAATGCTATGTTAACAATCATTTTAGCGGCATTTTAATTTAGCGAATTGTGATACTAGCGAAATTAGCGAAATTAAAATGCTAGCGAAATTTTCATGCTTTTCAGTATTTGAAAAATTGTGGAAACGGCACTGACCCAATACACCAATTTTCCTGTGATTTTTATTTAAGACTTTTATGGTATCCCATAGCTAAAAGAAAAGGTTCCAGGAGACCTCCAGCCTGGAACTTCCTTTGCACTGGAACCTCCTTTGCATCTGAACTCCTGGGGTTAATTTCACTAAGGCCAAATAATTGTTTGATTGGCGTAACATAGAAAAAAAAATAGGGTAGGTAGGTTGGATTTTTTTTTTTTTTTTTTTTTTTTTTTTTAATTTTCTTAAGTCTATGTTTCACACATACAAGAACACAAAATATATAGCACATATACAAAAACATCTTCACTTTTTCTATAACACATCTTTTATTTGTCATTTTGAATGTCCTGCAAGCCATATCTTGGGCTCCCATGAATCGATTCCCATCAAATTTGGGATTTGAAGGTTTTTTACCATGCTCAAAAAAATAAAAATATCTAGGGTCGGTGGTAAAATTAGGGTAGGTCGGGTTACGCCAATCAAACATTTTATTTTTTTAGGCCTAATGTTAAAATGCATTGTTAACCCATCATAAGACCAAAACCCATCATTAGCTACAACCACCTCTTGACCACACACAACGTTAACAAAGGGTTTGATTTTTCTAATGCATGATTCATATACCTTACGATGCAGTGAACACTTACGAAGGGTTTCCACGTCTTTGTGAAGTCTAGTTGTAGTTTAATAGGAGCTGAACTCTTTGTTAGCTACGATACATCGTAATGTTAGTGAAATGGACCCCAGGAGACTTTTTTATGCAATTCTAAGTAGTGTTAATGCGTATTATGTCAAAAAATGAAATTTGATCTTGTCACCATATTTTTACTTCAGCAGCCATTTATTTAAAATCTTCAATCGCAACTTTCCGCTTGTTTTGCCAGAGCACCACTCATATGTCTATTAAAGACAACGATTTGGTTTTTCTGGCACCCGCACAACCACAGGAAAAAGGAAGGCAAAAAGAAAGTTAAGACCTTTAAAGGTTACAGGAAAAGAAAATATAAGTAGCTTCATATACATTCGTTATAACAAAACTAAGTGGAAAACACCAATGTAAAATTTCAACAAAGCACAAATAGTCAACAATACTCGAAACAACTTTCAAATATACCGCCTTTTTGATGACCTCGAAAAACGATCTATCTAAACTGCCCTACTGTGATGCTTACATACTTCAATAGCTTTGTCTCGACGTCGCGTCATGCTTTGTATCATCTGGTGTTTTGATATTGTACATTGTACAAAGCGACAGATAAAGAAATGGAGAAATACGCATCGTTGACTAGAACATTAATAACAATAAGACAAATCACAAACAGGCCAGGATTTCATTTAATTAGAAAAAAATCCTGGCCGAACAGGGACTCGAACCCGGGACCTCTCGCTTGCAGCGCGAGCGCTCTACCACTGAGCTATTCGGCCTCTCAGATAAACCGAGAGTTTTAATAACCAAATACCGTGGCAGAAGGTTCCGGTACAACACAAACATATAAACAGTATTATACGAGACAACCCATAGTTCAGGAGCATTCCTGCTGAAACCATCTATCTAATATACTATATATATCTAAAGTTGGGAGATAGATGAACTGAATATAGGTACAAGGATATAAAGCTTTAACGATACATACAAAGCGACAATTAGTATGAAAGCAAGGTCGGATGACGTCGGTAAGTGTTCAGAGATTTTCGGGACACACGGATAATAAACAATACATATAATAGTTTACTGGGTGTGTATTCCAGGGTCTTATGAAACTCTTCATACACTAACATGCGTAATCTCACTCAGCCAGTGCAAAGAGATTGTTTTTTGAGGTCGATAAAACCAGGTTTGTGAGGTATATTTGAAAGCATTTATGAGCATCATTTACTATTTGTGCATAATTGGAATTTTATGTTGTTGCTTTTCACTCGGTTTTGTTGTAACAAATTAATAAAAACTACTTGATTTTTTCTTTTCATACATGTAACCTTTAACAACTCCCCAAAGTTAAATTCTATGAAAACCACCTTTTTGTGTCATATTAAACATTTCTGTGTCATTCCTTCTACTTAGAAACATATCAAAATGATAAATTGCTCCATTCATAAAAATAAGAAAGCCATTCATCAAATTTCCTTTCAACTCTTTCAAGACTGCAATTGAACAGTGAAATTAATATGGAGTATTGTCTCCTTGTGAGTGGGTAAGGTACCATTACACCATATGTGATGTGTTACAGAAAAAGTACTTTAACTCTTTCACTCCGACAAACCGCTCACAGCGGCTCGCAAGAGCATGCACGATTTGCCGGAATTTCTAATTTTATACATTTTTTTCCGAATAGCTCTAAATGAAAACTACAAGCCAAAATAAGCCTTTGTTATATCATTTTATTATAGTGTAGCGGCCAACACCGAGAAAAGAAAAGAAAAAAAAACACGCTTTAGTTTTTCAATTCCAAAAATTACATTTTTTATGCCTTTATGCCTCCGCCAGAGGCATTATGTTTTCTGGTTGTCCGTCCGTCCGTCCGGGCTCATTTCTCGGAACTGGTGAGGCGTATAGCGATGCAAGTCCGTGGAGTGGTGGTAAGGGTGGCTAGTAATTTTCTCTGAAAGTTTTGGCACAAAATATGCAAATTTAGTTGGTTTTTAAGCAGAAAATATGCGATTTTTTGAGATTTTAGGGACTTAGGCTGAAATCCAAAAGGGGTAAATCTTAACCCCACCCCTTCAAAATGTTAACCCGATCTTATTTTGATTTGCGCACCACATATGTGAAAATCGGCTCGATCGGCCATTTAATTAACGAATACGATGCGTTTTAAGGTAGCGCTCTTACATGTAATCCTATGGAATTTGAGTAGATAAAAGTGGCAATATCTCTAAAACAAAGCGTAATTTTTATTAAGCGTATCTCGGAAACCACATGCCCTACGTTAATGATATTTGGTGACTGGGTAGACCCGGAGCCGAACTGGATCCAGCAACAATTTCGGCGCAAAATATGCTAATTAAATACCTAATTTGCATAATTTATGCATAAAATGGTTTAAATGGCATATTTTACAAACCGTGCACCCTACATTCATGACATTTAGTGGGTAGGTGAGGATAGAGCTGCGCTTGTGCCAGCTGCAATTTGAGCGCAAAATATGCTAATTAAGTATCTAATTTGCATAATTTATGCATAAAATGTTGCTTATTTTTCAACTTTGTCCGATTTCAAAGGTTAAGGTGTCAAATTGTTCGTCATTGACCAGCGATCAAAATGTCAATGGTGACCCCATCGTCCGACCTTTCCCTGGGGTCAAAGGTCAAAAGAAAGGTCAAATTTTCAACTTTGTCCGATTTCTAAGGTTTAGGTCTCAAAATGTTCATCTTTGACCAGCGATCAAAAGTGTCAATGGTGACCCCATCGTCCGACCTTTCCCTGGGGGTCAAAGGTCAAAAGAAAGGTAAAGTTTTCAACTTTGTCCAATTTCAAAGCTTAAGGTCTCAAAATGTTCGTCTTGGACCAGCGATCAAAAGTGTCAACGTTGACCCCATTGTCCGACCTTAAACGGGGGGTCAAAGGTCAAAAGAAAGGTCAAATTTTCAACTTTGTCCGATTTCAAAGGTTTGGGTCAAAGGTCAAAAGAAAGGTCAAATTCTCAACTTAGTCCGATTACAAAGGTGGAAGGCGGAGGTATCGTGAGAACCGCGCGGCCCGAGAACCGCGTATTCTGGTTTTTTCAATTTCATATATTGGACGTCATGCAAAAACAATAGTCTGAGGTACCTGGATCTCATTTTTGCAAGGTTTGCATGAGTGGTTTTTGAATAATGAAGACAGAACTAATGCTAGGTGGTAAATTTGGTGATGATATTAAAAAGGACAATATTATTTAAGGCCAAGATATGTATAGGGATACTAGGATAATAAATGAAAACAGACAATAAATGCCTTGAATCAAGGCTAAAAGATAGGGTGCTAGCTGTGCAAAAATAAGAGGGGTGTGCCAAAACTGTCCCATCTTAAAACTGGTTCTGTCGGTGATTGAAAAACTCCTGGTCTTGCTATCCATCTGGCAGCAAATTAGGATACCTGGCTGTGCATGATAGGAAACACACAATGTCGTCTCTTTTAAAGGGGCATTGGACAATATTTTGAAATTTTGTTTGTGGATGATTTACACTTCCTATGTTAGAAAATAACAGTCAATTACCAGATATCGGGAAAATTTTGATCAAAACCTTCAAAAAAGTCAAAAATTTGAATTTTATTCTATTTGTTGATTTTGGGTATGAGGCTATTCTCTAAACGTATTTATTGATGCTATACAATGAGAAAGAGCCAAAGATTTGTTTGTAAAACATTCCTTTCACATCATAAGATTGCATAAAAATCAAAAGAAATTTTTAATTTGCATTAGAACTTGTAAAAAGACCAATTCTAGAAATTTAACTATAGAGGGCAGTATTTATCGTTGTCGACAACGATAATTAAAAATAAGAGAATATCTAATTTTTTGGTATATAGGGTTTGAATTTGACAATGAAACTTTGCATGCTGTCAATATTACCGCTAATACTTCAAATGATGCAAAAATCTCAAAATATTTGGGGAAAAGTTTGGGGATGATGCTGAACTTGTCCAATGCCCCTTTAAGCGCAGAGGGATACGGGAACTCGGGGAGTAGGCCGCTATTCACCAAGATACAATGCATATTACCTTTGATGTGTAACACATTTAGTAGAAACATTCAAAAATAGAATATTGTTTGTCAATTTGTTATGGATGAAGTAATTTTCTGTAAATGACAGGTCGCCTAAATGTCCATTCATATCAGATGATGTCATATTAATGGAAGTTTGTAGTAACGTAAGCACATTAACTGTATAATTGCTTGACGTAAATTTAAATTAGATATTGTATTAAATATTTGGAGCATACAAAATTGCAATTTTGCATTAACTGATATTAGGGGCACACCATTAGATTTCCAGGGGGGAGCAGGAAGTTGGGTTCGGGGTTGATTTTTTTTTTCGCACCCCATTCGGGAGTGAATTTTTCCCCCCTAGAAATTACTGTTTTTTCCCCTATTCCATGTTCAGAGGGGATTTTTTTTTTCTACTGCCAGTGGAGGGGAGGTTTTTTTTCCAAAAAAATTCCTGCTCCCCACCTGGAAATCTAATGGTGTGCCCCTTAATGTACTGTATCAGATGTGGTAACGAATAGTACGCCAGGCATATGGGTGCATAAATTCATAATTTATGTTAATCTATCAGTTCAGTTTGTGTGATAATCTAAATTTCAAATGTTTTTATTTGTTGGTAATATCAAGATTAAATGTATACTTTAAAGGGACTGGCCTAGATTCTTCCCACTAATTTTTTACACGAATCAGTAGAACATGTTTATAGTAATACAACCTACCAATAGTTTTCCATGATTTTGAGGAATATTGGAGAAAATTACAATTTTTTACCAACTTTAATTTTTGCTGGTAAGAAAACAGTGTTTCTTGTTTCAAATCTTATGAAAACACATTGTTTCTACACATGTGATGGGTAAACAAATTGTTTTTAATGAAATTGTTTCTCTTTTTATATGTATGAAATTATTTCCAGGAGCTATGTTTGATCTTCTATCAGGTAAATCCATCTGAGGTACAGATTTAGGATTTAGAAAACACTGGATAGTCACACCATCATTACAGAATGATATATTTCTAATTGATTCCCTCTCAATTTGAGCCATTTCTGTGTAAATTTTTGTAAAATTTGGGATTGTACTACTTTTTAAAGCTTTATTTAGGGCATTTCCCTAAGTTTTTAATTCTAAGTGGAATCTAGGCTAGTCTCCTTAAGTATCATGTGCGGGATGCTAAGAGACACAGGATTTTTTCCATTATAGCCTCATCTAGGGCATATAATTTGTTTAACAAACAAATTTAAAGATTCTTACACGTAAGGCCAAAAAAAAAAACCATGTTTGTTTCTGGTAACATGCTTGAAAAGTACAATGCGATATGCGCTTTTTTATTTTTTACTTTTCAGAAATGCAATGCAATATGCTATTTTTCTTTTTTTAAAACCAAAAATGCAGAAGGAAAAATGCATTAAAACAATGCTCTTGGTTTCTTATATTATTTATTAATATCATTATTAACCATAAAAGTTGTGTATATAACTTTAGCTGCCCTTGGTTTCTTTTTCATGTTCAATAATACAACATGCGACTTGTTTTGCATCTTTGTTTGTTTTTACGCAAGTCTCCAGTAAGCTTTTTTACAGAATTGATTTATTTATCAACAATAAGATTTTTTTTGATACGAAATACGAAAAAAAAAAATAATGCGGGAAATATGTAACTTAACAGAAATGCGCGCGGGTTACCAGAAACAAGCTTGTTTCTTTTTTTGGCCTAATATGAAAATAATGAACACATAAACTTGACCCAGGGTCTCACAGGTAACAATGGAAGCATGCATGTCAGATTCAACCCCTTTATTTCAAAATATTTAGATTGTCTTTCATTATTAATTATCGTTGTCAACAACCAAATATGTGACCTTCCAGCCCGTATGAGCAGTAAATGCCAGAAAATTCATTTTGCGCTACAGGTGAAAATACATGTCAAGGTCATAATTTGCCAAAATCAATTTTATGACAGATTCACAATCCTAGTGATTACTACAAAATACCAGCAAAGTTTCATTTCAAGAAAATGATAGGAAATGTGAAATAAATTGGTATATTCTTAAGACAATCAACAGAAAATATAGGGCTTACCAAACTTTGGAACGCGTTTATCTCAGTTATACGTTTTACTCCCTGACAAACTTTGACGGACCATAACTTGACTTCTGGAAATCGTGTGAAGTTCATTAAGGTGTCATTTTAATCATTAAAGCATGGTCTTTGCAAATAATTAAAAAAGTGAACATGACAAAAGCTGGCATTTACTGCTGGTTTGGGCTGGACGGTCACATATACTGCTAGAGATGAAATCTTAAAATTGGCTAGGCCTATATTAGCAATTTGAGTCACTGGAAATTAAGATTTCTTTTGTGGTAAAAGCAATGTTTTACAAATGAAACTTAACCTCTTTCCTGACTTATTGCTTCATTACTCACCTTCAAAGAATAGCCTCATGTTTAAAGCAATACTATAAGATTTTGATCAAAAATAGTTATAGGAGAAAACAGCTTAAATGGAGGAATGTGACTATCTAAAGACGTTTTCAAGTGTATTTTGTGAAAAAATTGTTTTGCCACCAAAATATGGACAAAAAGCTTATGCATGCTTTCCTATACTAACACATGTGGAATTAAATTCAGGATCCCGAATTTAATTCAACAAATGGCCATAACAGAAAAAGTAAGCATCATTGAGCCAAATCGTTTGGAGGGTATTCATATCTACCCAAAACAAACCCAATTCTGTCGGACGCAGTTGTTGAATCTGGCGTACTCAACCCTTGTTACTGGAGTGAAACTTACTGTGCGATGTCTATGGAGTGAACCAATATTTCCAAAATATTTTATGTTTCCGCTCTTGATTCTTTAAATTTTTCTTACAACAAAGTTGAAGGACACATTTTTGAACAATATATCAAAGAGAGGGGTTGATACAAAAATTAATGTAGCTGAAAATGTAAATTTTGTAGACTTTTTCATTGACCTCCAATGCAATGTTTCACGCCAGGGAGTAACATGGAACAGCCTCAATTGACCAATCAGAGTACAGGATTCAAGTCTGTGACATCAGTGCGTCCGACAGAATAAGCCAAAAAAAATTGAAAGTCATGGGTGACAGGGGGCGTTTAATTTTTAACACTAAATTATAGTAATGCTTTAAGATCAATATTTAAAACAAAATTATACTTTTGGCATTTCTGAAGGTTTTGATCAGAATTTTCTCAATATCTTGTACTTGACAGTTATTACATGGAGAGTGTAAATCTCCTGCAGATAAAATTCTAATTCTGAAATTTCGTCGAATGCACCTATAAAGCTGATCAAAGATATCCAGCTATCACAGAGTACAAAAATACCTCCAAGGCCTTCAAAGGCCAAGACCTTCCTTGTACCAATGAATTGCAAGTACTTCCCAGCAGTTCTTTGAGCAGTCCTGTCATTAGAAAGAAGTAGTGGTTACATTGAAACTTTAGATCAGGGATTCTCAACTAGTTCTTACAATGCGCCACATAAATGAGAAAATTGTAAGATATAGCGCAAAATGTGCCCTTTTCTCATTGTTTTTCTAATGTTTTTCTTTGTTTTATAAGAGATCCAAAACATCAATCAGTACTAGTCAAAGCGTCACATTTGGCGCAAAAAACGTGCTAGTTGAGAATCACTATTCTAGATGTTGTTTCATGCAGTCTGTTTCCGGTGACCCATTTTAGGACAATTTCTAGATTGACTCTTTCTTAGAAAGAAACAAGTCTTGCATTTTAAAAATCTTTTGAGTGGCAAATGTATTGTGATCTTGCAATCTGCTTTCTTTTTTCGATCAAAAGTAGAAAAATTAGATTTGCTTTTCGTAAACTACCCTATAAAACAGATTTGCTTTTTGTAAACTACCCTGCTTGTGAAGTATTTATTAAACTGTTTAAAAAAGCATTATATAATGAGACCTATTTTGAAGTCAAAAAAACTGGTTCTTATAATCAACTAAATTTATTAAAGTCCAGATTCCAAGGTGAGAGTACAATAGTCCAGTCAGGATTTTGTCACATTTCTGGAGCAAATTGAAATGCAATTTTGTCTTAATTCATAAGAAATTTTGTACTTTTTTGAAAAAAATTAAGCCTGGTAAGGTAACTATTATGCATCTGGATCTGTGCTCCATGTAGATTGCCCCATAGTCACAACACTTCATGTATTCCGGAACGCAGAGCACATTGTGAATGTAAAATCTACTACGCATACTCTTTGATTTCTTGCCTTTGATTTGCTCGGTTAAATTACCAGTGAAGAGCAATTAGGACAGATTGCTATAAAGTAATATTTTTATAATAACAACACTCGTTCTCTAAAATATTGACTTTTCAATTTATCAAAATTGGTACAATATTGTGAAGTTTTTGTGTAAGTGACATTGGCTAATATTGATGTTGGTTCATAAAACAAAATTACACGTTACAATCTTGAATCAATTTGGAATTTAATATAGAAGTTGCTTAATCAGCACATATACTGTTAAGTGAAAGTGACACCATAATTGTGATACCTGTATTGCTTTTGTGTTTGCAATTTATAACAATTTGGCTGGTTGAATTTTGTTGTAATCATTAATGATATTTGCATTTGTGACTTGGCACATTAAAAGGCGGCACTTGTCGGAACCTGTATGTTTTTCCTTTTTTATGACAATAACATCAAGGTATTGCGTTCCTGAAATTGAATATTTGTTATGGTGAGTGATCAGTAATTTAAAATGACATCATAATGTGACAAGTCAACACTGTACTATTCAGTCTCGAAGTGTTTCGTGTAATCCGATTATCACCAGGGTTGTCACCAGGCAATTTTTAGTGCCGGGTAAAATTTGTGTGAAATAGTAAGAAAATAGAAATTTTGATAATAATTGTTCAATTTTTTATTGATTCTTCAATGATTTTGTAACTTTTGAGCCTTGAGTGCCGGGTATTTTGACTCAAAATCAACCTGAGAGCCGGGTAAAAATTAAGAGAACCGGGTGGTCCCGCCCGCCTCTGCCGGTCTAGTGAGAACCCTGATTATCACCCTAACAACTGGTTCATGCTTTCTAGTTTTGGTCCATGATTGAAATGATCACCAAACAAAAGTATAGCATACACCAGTTTCAGAAGATGTGCGTGAAGCAGTTACTGGGAAGTTACGTTACATAATCACTACGATACTGAATATGGATTGATATTTGATTTCCTTTTAAAAAAAGAAGGAAATATTAAATTTAAAGCATGGCATAACCCGGGGGCATGACATAGTATTAACAGTGACGTGTAGGTTTAAACAAGTGCCCTCTTTTGATATGCCGAGGCACATTTGTATAGGTCTAGGTGAATGGATACTGTCACCAATGATGTCATGGGGTAGCATTGTACCCAATATTTGGGTTCTTGCGGTCACATTTTATTACGGCATTATTTCTGGAATATGAATTTTTGTATTTGCCTTAATACAGGGTGTCCAAAAATTAACTACCCATTTTTAAATGCTTATAGCTTTTAAACTAGGATTCGCATGGCAACTATAGACATATGTATTGATAGAGGAAACGTGTATAATTCTATTGGTACCAAACATTATGCAATCAGTAAACTTCTAAGATAGCAAGAAGGTCTGAAAGTTCAAAGTGGTTGAGCCAATATACCATACAGTGTTGATACTCTTCTGCCACTTCACTATGATGACATGACACCTCATACAGCTAAAAAGTTTAGAATGGCTTTATTAATTAACTTTTTCATAAACAATTATATTGCTTAAGACAAAGAAACCCTAGCCCTTTCGCTCCGATGATTTAAGTCTGCTCAATTGCTTTTTTGAGTTATCTGAAGGACAGTTCATCCCGACACCGTGGACTATTCCTGACCTGATACAGAACATCACCAGTGGAAACAGGAAGATCAAGAAGAACGCATGCACAAACGTCCAGAGCTTTGTCGTTAGAGTAAAATAATTTTTTGAAATCTGCAAGGAGGCCATCTAGAACATATTCTGAAATACTAGGCAGCTTAATCTGGATAAGAAGGAGGTAATTTGATATGTCCCTGTGAGTGTAACTTTGAATGTGTAATAAGGGGTAATGCTGTTGTGTACCATATAAAGATGAGCATAAAGCGAGAGTTACGCTTTGACAAATTAAAAACATTTTAATGAGCATTATGTAATTATTAAGACAAAACCACAATCAAAAATCTTTGAATTAACATTGTAAAAGCTGTTTCGCTGAATTGGTCATTAAAATGATCATGAATGATTCTCCTGTCTTCAAAGATTGATCCCTCCTCTACATGTGACCCGCACATTTGTTTTTCTTCTCAGTATGAAAGTAGGCTTTTTACGTTTGACGCAATTTACGTTGAAAATGCTTTTCAAAAATGGCAATTATATCATGTTTGGTACCAAATTAATTCTACAAGTTTCCTCTATCAATGCATATGTCTATGGTTGCATGCGAATCCTGGTTTTAAAGTTATAAGCATTTAAAAATGGGTAGTTAATTTTTGGACACCCTGTAGTTAAGGGGTTAAGGGTTGTGCTTTTGGTAAAAGAAAAAAATGAGATAAATCACATCGTTTTCAAGACAACATAATTAGTGGTTGATGAATAACATGTTTTGCCTTTAAAATAACACTGAAAAGAAATTTCAAACTTTACTCCAGTAGGTTAATGTATCCATGATCTTTCTATTAATGTTTGGGAAAATGGTTTTTCAAATTTTAGTTGAATCAAATTGACCCAAAATGAAAATCTGTTATTTGGCCACCATTTTGAAACAGAACAATTTTTTGGTTAAATATTGCTGTATTAAGTGTATTTGCAACAAATTGTAACTTCTAACTTTTAACTTGACTATAAAAATATACATCTTCAATTAAAAAAAATACAATGAAAGTGTCCATCATATACAATTGCTGCTGCTGAAATAAGACAGAAATGTGTGAAGAAGTAAACCTGTTAAGTTGTGAATTGTGACATCATTATCAACCAGTTTTTACACCACGAACTTGGTGAAATATAACTCGCTGTATCATGTATCATTTTTCTCAGTAATTTTTCTCATAAATGAAAGTGACACCAACTCACTCCTGGCTACTTTATTTTTATATTATCTGTGTTAACCCTTTCCAGTCTGGCCACTTTTTCCACCCAGGCTGAAGGCATTTTACCTATAAACTGGCTTCTAAAGTAAATTCAAATTTTCTATAGAAATATTCTACATAATTCAATGAGACTTTTAAAAGGTGGTATTAAAGGCAAAATGAAGTTGCTCTGACTGAGATAAAATTAGGCCTGTTGCAAAGAGCTAAGCAAAAAAATCTTAATTCCAAAATTT
>JXSR01S007768.1:88983-100095 GCA_000969725.1 Ophiothrix spiculata
TAGAACTTGCTTTTCATTTTGCTAATGAAATTTTGTATATAGGTCTACAATTAAATAAACCATTTCAGGCATGTACTTTGCTTTGTGTAGTACAGTTGATCAATGGTATTCGGAAATATTAACAGGAATGTTGTCAGTCAATTTGGTTGTGTGTTTATCTAATTTTAAGATGTATTTTTAGCATCTCCCTTATTTAGATTTCATAATCTCAATTCAATCATACATGTTTTCAAAAACTCATTGATTATTGCAGAACTGAACATCTTTCTGGTTGCACGATAAAAATGTTGACATCTCTGAATTATTTATTATGAAAACAGACAAATCAGAAAAGTCATTGCTGAGATGTTCCCATATTACATGAGTTTACGTGGTCGGAGGTTCACATCCCCTGAAATGCCATTGCTGCGTTGGGGTTGGCATCCCGTAAAAATGCCAGATTTTGATCAAAGATATGGTCTTGGAGCATTTTATGGACGTTAGATAAGCCATTTTTTTAATTTCAAGAGGTTGAAGATCCAATTGTACAAATGGCATGATTTAGATCGATCTAGATCTGGATTGAACAAGTTCAACATCATCCCCTAACTTTTCTCAAAACATTTCGAGATTTTTGCATCATTTGAAGTGTTAGCAGTAAAAAGGACAGCACACAAAGTTTCATTGTCAAACTCTACTTCTATTTACCAAATTATTTAGATTTTCTTTCATTTTTAATTATCGTTGGCATCAACAATAAATACTGCACCTATAGTTAAAATCTCACATTTGGCTTAATTAGCAGAAATTGAAATGAAAAATTTAAATTTATTTTGATTTGCACATTCTATGATGAAAAACAATGTTTAAAAACAAAATTTAACCTTTTTTCCTGATAAATAGCATAGACGTTCACTTTTGGGGGAATAACCTCATGTCCAAGATCAACATGGAACACAAAGTTCTAGGTGTTGACATTTCTTTTTCATGCTAACATCAATTTAAACCAACATTCAAGCATTGTAAAAAGCAATATTTTCTCTCCATTTGAGAGAGTAAGTTCGAGGGAATATTGCAAGGGAATGTCTCTCGGGAAGCAAACAACTTTGGATGCAAAGCCTTATGTCGTCATTTGAGTGCAAGAAAGTCGTATCTGCAATAGCTGCCATTTGTCATAAATTTGGATTGTACACTGTTTAATCTCCAATCTAGGGTCATTGGTTTTTGAAATGGTTCTTTAGGTGACACCGTCACCTGAAGAACCATTTCAAGAACCACTGACATAAGACAGGGAATTTTGAGGGAGTTTTCACATTTTTTGTGACAAAGTATAAAATAAAAATAACTTAAGGCAGCCATTGCTGATACAACTTTCTTGCACTCACATGACGATGCATAGTGTGACGAACAATGAATAATTTATTGTGTTTCTTTTTTTCCTCTGTAGATAGAAGATGTTGAACTTTTTGAAAATTGCGACCTTTTTAAGGATGTTTATTACGTTATCCATATTTCTCAGTAACTAAGCTAGCTGCCTCAATATTATTTATATGAGGTATAGATACCAGGGCTTTGATCAAAAAAATAATACAAACTTTCAGTCAACCAGCAGGTCAGTCTGGGCACAAAAGCAAGGTCACAATTTCTTTCTGTGAAATGGAACTTTTGCTAACATGTTCCGAAGATTTCCGTTTTTTTTCCGAATGATAGTGCACAATTTGGATAGCTTTTTCTGGAAATCTATACGCTTGATTTGTGGACATACGCATCACGGACATTCACACGATGTTGTACCGTCAGATGCTGGTATTGCTACGTTAGCATGGATTGTGGTCATGGGAGACGGGCTGCATAATTTTTGCGATGGACTCGTCATTGGAGCGGCATTTGCTGACAGTATAGTCGGTGGACTTAGTACTGCTATAGCAGTGATGTGCCATGAGTTGCCACATGAATTAGGTAAGTATAATAAAGTTTGCAATTTTTACATTTATAGTTATGATTTTTCATAAGTGGATAAACTAAATCAGTTCGGCGGAACTCACAATTCGGATACCCGTATCCGAATTCGGATTAAAAACAACTGAAACCGGATATCAGCTGAAATGAATATTCAGCTTCGTCACGCACCATACCGGTGTGTATAAAAGTCAATAACATTATCATCATTTGTCATCTAAATTCTAACAAAGTATTGGCCAAATTATTTTGCCTTCTGTGATAAGAAGCAATCAGGACATGTTTCGAAGCTGTTCCGCTGGAATTGCACAGATGGAAATGACATTTCCACGTATCCGAATTGTGAGTTCCGCCGAACTGAAATGGCATACAGTACCACCATAGATCCTCTGTGTGGTCTTTGGGAACAGCACAAAACTCTGGATTTGTTGGTTATGAGTTCAAGCCTTTGGCTTAGAGGGCCATTATCTTTCAGAAAGAGACAATACTACAAGTGATATCAGGGAGCTGTCATGGGAAAATATAAAATCTAAGGGGTCATGTCCTTAGGCTAGAGATTTAATTGCAATTATTTCTTTTATCCATGTCAAGAAGCTATAGTTAGAAAATGCACAATCTAAGGGGTTATTTCCTCAGGCAAGAACTTTAATTGCAGCTGTTTTCTTTGACCTAAGTGATATTATGAAGCTGTCCTTGCAAACATACAATCTAAAGGTCATGTCCTCAGGCAATAGATTAAATTACATTTGTTTCTTTGACCCAAGTGATGTTGGGGAGTTGTTAAAGGAAATATGCAATCTACAAGCTAAGTGCAGCATTTTTAACGAGAATAGGTATAATAAATGCTGGTTAGGATTCCATAAATGCCATCTATGCCATGAGGCTGATAATAAATATTGAAACTCTTGAGTTAATTAATGAACTAATAATGGTATAAAATGATTGAATAGGTAATTCCCATTAAATAATAGAACAAGTCATAGAAAAAATGACTTGGGCCAAATTTTATAGCATTCAGGAAGTGGGATTGTTCATTTACAAGTCATTTCATGGAATAGCGGATGTATCCACGAGCAGACAACATTCCATGAATAAATAATAGGTACAATGTTGAACATAAAATAAGTGGAAGTTTGGTGGTATTAACAAGTTGAACCATTTTACTTAAATTTCACTGCAACTTATTTGATGATCTATCTATGCTTTTATGTGGATTTGCAAAATTAAATCTTTTAAAATTGAGTACAAAGTGCATCAGGTTTAACTGTGATGGGCAGCACCATTTGCCGTTTCATGGAACAATTATAAAAGCCATTAAAATTGAAAGCTTAGGGGATCGAGCTTATTAGTGAAGTCATAATTACTTTTAATTTCTATGAAAATAAACAAACTGGCCAAAATTGCTATATTTGTGACGTCAAGTTCACTTGATGCCAAGTCTGCTTGTTCACGCTAATTTATGTTAAAAATAATTATACAAAATAAACCTGCCACCATCTTGCTCACAAACCAGATATGAACCAGTAACCATGTTCCAAAGCAAACCTGTTTTGCTAATTTGGAGTTAAACTATGATCAAAATAATCACAATATTAAGTAAATGTGATTAAGAACCAAACATGATTTCATGCTCCCACTCAGCCAGATGAATGACTCAACAAATATTCTCAGATTGGACTTCAATGACTTGTCTCACTGACATTTGAACCCAGCAATGTATTTGTAGCAATATCACTAACACCAAAAATGTGTCTTTTTAAAGACTATTCTTGTTATGAACTGTTCTAACCATAGTAACTCTTTATTTTGGAGTAGCAAAGACATTTTTAAAGGAGCTTGTTCCAATTTTTCAAAATTTAGTTTTCAATGTCATATGAAAGATGATCACTCAAGAGGTCTAAATTTCAAATTTCAGCTGAATTGGTCAAAGGGTTTTGATTTTATGGGCAATTTTGTATTTCAGAGCGTCTAATTATGGTTACCATAATTAGACACATTTTCTTATATATCGCTAAAACGGAACATAACTAAGCCGTGGAATTTAACATGGGTTATGAGAAAAATATGAGCAATATGTTGGTACCAAAATCTCAAAAAGTTTGAAAAAAAGTTGAGGCAATCGGGCCATGCTCCTTTAACTCATGATCCCATCCCGTTCTAAACATGAATGACTCCGCAAATATTCTTAGAGTTGACTCCAATTACTTGTCTCACTGAACTCGAACCAGGCAATGTATTTGTAGCAATATTGCTGAACACTACCCTACGGCAATCCTTTAAATAAATAAGCTTAATTTAGATAAACTTAACACCAATAGGAGACCTAATCCTCTGATAATGATTTTAGTCAATGCAATCATCTCTGTACAGGGTGTCCCAGAAAAACCTTGCAATCAATATGTATAATTAGGTTTAACAGGTAGTGTTTTATCAAATATTTGGGTGAATTTTTGTGTGGTCCAATTTCATGATTTTTGCTCATGAAGCAGGGATGTTTCTGAATGGAATAAATAGGAGTTTCCTTGGCGAAAGCCTAAACAAGATGTTCTAGATTAGCAACCCATTTTCTTCTATCCGGTAAAGCCAACTTAACACGCAAAGATTGTAATGTTGTTTTTTTCTGTTGCACACTGTAGTCTCAAGATAGTCAACATTTATGGCATTATCATTACAGAAAGTACATTAACAAATGATTAGATAACATTCCATCAGCCATTTTGTTTCTAGGTCGTTCAAATGTGTCAGTTTATACGAATAATATTGTCTAACAGCCATAGAAATGTAATCACCAAGAATCAGAGAAAGATATGATGCAAATCATCAATTTACCCCTGTGTATTCACCACCAATTGTTATTGAATCTAAAAAGGATCTTTGTGTATTTTCTTTTATTAACCTACAATTTAACATAATTTACAATTGAGTTCCAAATACGATATTGACCATAGAGACTTTTGGTAACCATGACAACAAAAGATGTAATCAGACTACATTTGAAGTCAGCAATTAACATGATTAGTGTAAAGTGCTTAAAATTGTTTCTAGATGCATTACACCATATTTTTCAATCGTTTATCTGGATTAGTTTGTTTGTAATGGCAACTGAAATAAGAAAGGTTCTTCAGGGTCGTGTTGATATAAAATTCAAAGGGAAAAAAAGCCTAACGAGTTTCTTATTAAGTTCCTAAGATTTGTGTTATTATCTTTATAGGAATGGCGATAAAGTGTGTCCTTTATATATGTAAATCACAAAATCAATGTACTTTTGTGATTTTATCCCACAGAATGCAAGCACTGTAATTGATTTGCAATATAAAAGACATTTTGTTCCTAGCCAAACACGTTTTCCTTGTGTTTTGTAGTTGATTGTCTGAATAATACTACAAATGTCGAATAAGGGATTTTTTCAGCATCAGGTATAGAAATCTTGGAGAATCATAGTAATTTATTAGTAGCAGGGTTATGCTTGTTTGGTTTATTTTATTTTATTTAGTTGTGTGTGTATGTACCATGTGCTTCACCTTGTGTTTTATTCTTTAATGATACTAAAGTCTCTGCCAAAATTCCTTGGACAAAATCAGTCATGTGACCACCAATTGCAGGGTACTGATCGTGTTTGTAAACAATTGGCCCTGTCTTCTGGATGTTTATTCACTTCGTCTGAAGAATTGTGACGCCGACTTTAGACATTCATTATTCTAGATATAAGCACCGTAGTGTGTGCTTCATAGAAAAGAGAGAAAGAAATTCTTGTTTTATTTAAGGAAACCAGGAAAAGAAAGAAAAAGAGCTTTTTTTGTTAGTTGGACCTCTAAAACGTGTTTCCATATTTATTTGAAACTTATTTGGTTTTATATGTTGCTTAGCAATAGCACATTCGAACATGCCTATACTGCATATATTGCTTTACTCAGCTTCATGTAAATGAAGTGAGAAAATATTATCTGAAAGTGAAAAAAAAAATTGAAAATGGTCTGTATTCCCAGGTCATAGTTCCCATCTCTGTTACAAAGTAATGAGACCAGACACCACCATTTCAATATTGTATTGAGCATGGTTAGAGGTTCACTACATCTCCACACTATATTGAGCCTGTTGCCTTCTCATATTTGAAATGCCTGTGCTTATATTTGACACCTGGATCAATGCCAGTATGCATTTGACCCCTTTGGTTAAGATGAGTAAAGTCTTATCTTCTAAATAATAAGCTCCCTGAAAATCGTGTGCAGAATATTCAAACAATTGAGCAATCTATGCAGTCCGTGCATACGCGTAATTCAGAATTTAAATCAACTGACAAAGCTGACGCATGACGATGGTTATGACTGGTCAATTTTCCCCAGTGACAAGAACTTGGCGTGATGATCGCAGTAACAGCCAATCACATCCAACTGCATGAATTGCAGTTGGCTGCGTACGGCTCGGAATACTACTTGACAACATGTGTTAATGAGTAAAAACCCTGCGAAACAGGGAGCTTATTTCGATTGTATGCGAGAGTTAATGCCATGCTCAAGGACTCCACATTGCCTCTCAGCAGATTCCAACCCCTTGAGTCATTAATAGCACTTAATGTCTGATGATTTTAGAGTTAAGAGCTTTTAAGAGATTACTAGTTTGATTCATCGATAAATATGTAAACATCCCATAATGATTCCCGCCCTACATTATTAAAGCAGATTAAAGTATCTCCTCTTAATTATTAAAGTAAATGGACTAATTCTAAACTTGAGATAAATCTGAGGGGAACTACAGACATAGGTATCAAAATCATGCGACTCTTCCCCCTCTTCCCTAGAGATAAATCAAGTTTGATATACCTACAACTAACAATTTACCATTTCCTCTTTTCAGGTGATTTTGCTGTTATGCTGAAGGCAGGCATGAGTGTAAAGCAAGCATTAGCATTTCAAGGCGTGTCGTCTATCTTGGCCTACGTTGGCATGGTGATAGGCGTTGCTATAGGTAACATCAGTGCTGTCAGTCTATGGATATTTGCCTTAGCAGCTGGAATGTTTCTTTATATTGCTTTAGCAGATTTGGTGAGTATCAACATTCAAAATCTGCTGGAATTGTTTAAATTTTTGTCATTTTAAAGATGAATCGTCAGTCTTTCAAGCTGGTGTGAACCTAACATTTTGATGGTGATATAAGTTTTTGATCAAATCTGATTTTGGCAACAAAAACGTGACATCACATTCATGTCCAGCATGTTATATTCATATTCACAACTCTTTCAGCTGTTGTTTATTCTGGTTGAACTGGGCCAGAATCGACAGACAACTGCCAATTGGGTTTTAAAGCGACCCTTAGAGCCTGTATAGAAAGCGGGTACTCACTTGCTATTAACTTAAGTCACATTTGGAAAGAGAAGGCTAGACCGAGTAGTAAAAATGGGAAAGTTTACTCGGCATCGCCTCCCTTGCATAGACACTCTGGACTCCAGTGGAGGCAGACACAACATTTTATACACCTGTTAGGCCTAGCAATGCCCCATGTCGCTTGATATAACATTAGAAGCACATAATGTGGAGTAAATCAATGTTAGTGAACTTTTTAATGCATTTTACACTTTTAAGTCCCGATAGCAATGTGTGGTCTATGCAGTGAAAAATGCATGATAATATTCTGAATGTCACAAAATTATGTTCTTTTCAATGAGTGAATATTAAAAAAAATGAACTGATACAGGATATAACTAGCATGTAACCTTCTCCAAAGTTGAATTATTCAATTTCTGTGAATTCAAGGAAACCAGTTGGTCCTTTGTCAGGGGTTGGGGTACTCAAATATTTGTTGGACTGAGTGGTGCTTTCAAGATGAGCTATCTATTACACATGTATATATTCATCTGGAAAGACCAGAGTCTTGAATCTTTTATTCTTGGGATTATTCAAATACAGATACGGCCTTGTGGCTCGCAGCCCTTGATATACATGTCACCATCCAGATCCAGATGCGTAATGTTTTTACCTCATGAGGATAAGAGGCTTTTGAAATACTTCCTGTTATTAAGAGGGTGGTTTATACTCAACCACCATATATATGCTATGCCAGTGTGCTTTCAACAAGTCTCAATTAAAATCCATGGATATTTATGTAATAACGATTATTTCATGATATTATATGCGAAGCAAGTTGGAACAAATATGTTTCTTAAACATATGCTATAGGATGCCATTTTTATGCCATCAAACCTTCAGTCTTCCTTGATCTTTGATTGGGGGAGGGATGCATTCTATCCCCCTTGCCTTCCCCCAGCTGGCTACACTGCTGTGTGTGTATCCGAAATACAAAAAGAGGCTCATATTATGTGCAGAGGAAGGTTCATCCGTCTTAAAAACGTAATTGGGCTTAACGACACTATTGCAAAGATGCCACGATGATATCTTCTTCTAATTAATGTGCAGGACTGTCTCAGGGAGTATTTAACATACAGTGGATTTTGAAGTCCAGTGTTTGACTGAAACAGGGTTAGAAACACTCAGGGGTAGAATACCCTTCTCTTTATTATACTGGCTGCTATTACATGTACACGGGACTGACAGCTTTACGTCCCCTCAGAAGGACGACGATCTCTCATGAAATATTTGTCAATAAAAGTTAAGTCAAATTATGACTATCAGAATCAGGCTTGTAATCAGAAGTTTGACTAATTTCAAAATGTTTATTTTCATTGACCCAAAATAATTTTGCTCATTTTCAATAAGTAAGAAACAAAATGCATTTTTTAATCTACAAAGTAAATTGTACAATTCAAGTTTTCTTTTTGATGTTGATGGGCTATTTTGGTGATTTGTTGGTAAGGGTTGGTGGTTGCTCAGAAAAGGAGTCCTCTCCCCTGGTAACTGACCTGATAAAAATACTACTAAACCAGGAAGAATTTGACAAAACTTGTATTTCGTGAAAATTAGCAACAAAGCATGAAAGCATACTTAAACTTATAGCATTTATGTTTATTTAGTATCATATTCTGTTGTATTCTTTAAAGAACTGCAAATAATAGGCCTACATACATTTTTCAGGGGGAGGGTACATACTAATACATACACCATTTCACTGATGTTATCAAAGTTATAAAATAGATAATGGCTGGAGCTGGCTGGGAGTTAATCTAATAAATGACAATTTTAGTGAACTTTAAATATAATCAGGAAAGTGTATAATATAGAGTTCCAGAAAGGTTAGTGTTAATAGACTGACATTCCTCATATATCCACCTGCTGGTACACAGATGTTGTGGTATGCAAAGACAGTGGGTATATTAGGGGCTAGATGGATTGAGCTTAGAAGATATTCCTTTAGAGTTCAGGCTGGTTCCTTCTATACCAGTACATATCTGTTATTGCAGTACACTGAGATGTAAATTGTAATAAGGGGAAAATTTGTTCAAGAAATAAGTCTGTTGAAATCTGTTATGGACCTTACAAAATCAACATCCATAATTTGTTCTGTTGATCAAGGCTCCTGAGTTCGTTGCTCTTTTGATTTTGTTAATCCTATGAGATTCTTGCTCATCAGAGGTGAGTAAACTCTTCGAAATGGAAATCGAGGGGAATTGACGTATATATTTGGCTCGTTGCAAACCGCAACAGACACTGCTGGAAACGTGGACCTGGTTTGCATGTTGAATAAAATGAAATAGGTTTAATCAAAGATTTATGCGATCTCCTTCGCTATCAGGCTCATTTTCAAGCAAATCTGGATGTGTCAATAACTTGATCCCATGACTGACAACGAAATTCCAATGAGTACAGATCACCTTTGTAACTTCCTCAGACATTATTATGAGAATGTTAGCACCCCACCGTGGGAGAGAACAGGACCTGGATCAATCCCTGTTGCCTCATTCATACCCCACAGTCACTGAGCGAGACATTCAATTAAATTTATTTGATGGAAATCCAAAGAAAACATACCAAACAAAGTATTCAACTCTCTCGCCCAGTGGTCGTGTAACAGACTACACCAAACTTTAGGTACCACTGCATGAGCATACAGCACAATTATTTCTTGTATAACCATGTTGCATTGTAAATACTGGGTGTAATACCATCAGTTGGATAAAAGAGGGTGATATTTTGATACACCATGTACACGCGACTGTTTGTAGAAGATTTGTGCAAAAAAAATTTAGTGGAAAGTGCAAAAATGAAATAAAATGTTCCACTAGGCTCGCAACCTGTGTGTTACGTGCTGCAAATTTTTACTCAACATTCTCTGTCACCAATTGGTTTACTCTGGAGGCCTAGTGACTGTTAGACCTACTTTTGCAGAAAAAGCTTTTAAACCCCTAACTCCCAAAGGCTTGAAAACTTATAAGTCGGAATATGTCATACAAAAATATCCCCTTTCCCCTGGAATTCGAACCTCAACCTCTCACATCCCGATCCAGTGTCCAGCTACAAGCCATCCAGTATGGCTTGCCATGGCAGCACTTTCATGCCCATCTGTATCCCCCGTCTATGAAGTATCTGGACTTGGTCAAATTTCTTGATTTTTGCTTGTACTGGCTCACAGAATCAATGTGCCAAAATATATTTTTATTATTATTTTTTGACATTTAATTAGGGTATCTAAAATCAGAGGTGTTAATCACTTTTTCAACAACTTCTTCAGCAGTCAGTTTGAATTGTTGCCCAACAAAACTATTTTCAGAGCAATTATGTGTTCTGAAAATGGTAACATGCAGGAAAATTGATTCTGTTTTGGTTATCCAACCACCAAGATAACATCTTGCAACAAATACAGCACTTGCCTGAATTGAATCTCAGGATCTTAGTGAAGATGTTTATCTGACTTGACTGCATGGTCACATGTTCTAGATATTCTCCGCCCCTTACATGAAATATTTGGAGTTTGATAAATATTACATGAGAGATTGTCGTCCTTCAGAAGGGGACGTTTAACTGTCACTTCCATGTATAGAAGTGTCATGCCTGTGCATGTAATTGCAGTCAATATCGTTTAGAGACCTTCAAAATGTGCAGCATCGCTGACTTAGTGAAGCATGTACAATAATTGGAAGAGGAACAAGAAGTATATGAAAAGGTTTTTCTTTATTCAAATGAAATTTACATTCTAATTCTGTTTTTTTTTTTTATCTTTGCAGTTCCCAGAGATGGTAGAAACCGCATCCACAACAAAAGACAGTCGAGGCGTGCATCTGCTACT
>JXSR01S007768.1:109415-121225 GCA_000969725.1 Ophiothrix spiculata
TTAAAATTGTATCCCAAAAGGGCAACATAACATTTGTTATTGCCTTACAGAAAAGTGCAGAATAAGAACATCCATTAATTTATTTTACGAAACATTGCAAGCAAAAAGGCATCAGTACTGAATGAAATGTTTGTTGTATTCATCAATCATCTAGTCCTTATGTGACCCACCATATCAAAAGGTACCTTAAGGTCGGCTTAGTAAATTATGTGATACGGGCCATTGAAGCTGAGCATAGTCAAAAATAATGCCCAAAGATGAATTTCTAATATCATCAGAAACGTTACCTTTGAAGTATATTCTATTATGTTAATCAGGTTCAAACATCCAAAACATAAGAAAAATGTGTTAAAAACCAAGATAACAATCCTTTCTCCATTTGAGTTCTACTCGGTACAAAAACATTAAACTCAATTTCTCAGAACTCTAGCTTTCCAAATCAGGCTGATGCCTTTTACCAATTTGGATGTAGCTTTGTAACCGAACATCCAATTACCCAAAATATCCAAAAGCAAGGTGTAATTTTTATGCTTAAAATCTCAGCTTCCAGATGAGTCCAAAAAAACAATTTTTATTTTGGAACCCTTAAGGTACCTTTTGATATGGTGGTTGTGCTGAGACTGTGGTTTTCATGTGAAAATCATGTTTCGGTCTAATGCGTCTAGATGAACCCCGCAAACAAACGGGAAGCATGTTTGTACCATGCGAGGTAGACGAACTAGTTCCAATAATGTGAATATAATTGAACATCATGTGAATATTAATATATACCTTGTTAATCTCATTTGAATATTATGAATCATGCAAATATCATGCAGTTACCTCGTGAATATCTTGTGAATAAAAGCAAAATATGCGGAGATATATTGAGATAATATATAAGAGGATGATGTAAATTTCCGATCATACGATTAACATAGCAATACATTTTTGCAATCTATTGTACAATTTTTTTGCAGCATATCATTACATATGTGTGTGATAAACAGTATTGCTGAAAACATAGTCGGCCTCCAAACAAAATTTTCGCTACCAAACATATTTGTTGTGACGTCACCAAATATTTGCCATCAAATTTAATTAAAGTATGAACCGGTAACAAACATTTGGTGCAATGTATATGGCAATTCAATACATGTGCAATCTAGCACGAAATTTTATTTGGTCTCAACTCAGTATTGAAGTTTTTTTATTTGGAGTCACTCGTCATTTTGACGTCACGACCAAATATTTGGTAGTGAAAATTTTATTTGGAGGCCAACTATGTTTTCACCCTATGTTATTGTACAAACAGATTTGTAGAAAACTTGAGTATAATTTTGGTCATGACTAATTTCAGTCACGACTAAGGCTGTAAACACATAAACTAGTCATGACTACTCGTGAGTTTCTGCTGAGTTGCTAGCGACTGTGGAGTGAGTCAACTTAGCAATTGCGTTCACACATGAACATGACTTGTGAGTTAAAACAAATGGCTCATGAGACACCCACTACGCGAGTGACCTGAAATCACTTTTAGTCATGAGTGAGACACTCTTTGCCTTCACACTTGGAAGTGGCCCATGAGCATGAAAATAGTCATGACTAAATTGTCATGTGTGAACACGCCCTCAGTCATAATTTAGTCATGACCAGTTTACCAGCTTGTGAGCCAATAGAAAAGTTTGATCTCATTAAGCGTGTCTTGTCACTCACTAAATACACACAATAGATTAAAAATTCTGTGTACACACTATTTTCTGCGTTATACGTAGCACTTGAAGTGTGTTTGGGTGATGATTTGTTTTATTGACTTGTAATTACCTTTCAAATTCATTTGTTGTGTGTAAGTTATAGGCCAAACAAAAATTTAATGGACAGTGTAAACAAAAATCCAGAGAGCAGGGCTCCACTGTTTGTCAATGCAATCCCTAGGCTGGATTTTTGTTCATATTGCCCCCCCCAAAAAACAAAATAAATAAACTTGCGGTGAATTTTGATTGCTGTCCAATTCACTCAGCCTTATGGGGTCTCGTAGATTGAACATATTGAAATTCATTGCTCGAGCATTGATTTTGTGCAGACATGGAACATGAAACCAATAATCCAACATGTCTAAATAAAACAAAGTTACAACCTTATGAGTCAAGTGCACAGCATGCAGGTGGGAATGCAACACATGGGAGCAAGTACATTGCATGTTATACTTCAGACTCTGGCTCTCTGATTGGCTAGCGTATACATACACAGAATGTATGAATATTCATGTACAGATTCTACTTCCAGTTAGCTGTATATCAAGTGTTGCGTGCACAAGAGTTCAAAACAGTGCGATTCATTTTGATGAAATCAACGTAACTCTTGAATACCCATAAGTCTGTAACATTATAGTTAAATTATATTTCAAAGTTGTTTTTCATTTCAAATCAGGCCGTGTATGCCACTCTTAAAGGGTGCGTCAACAGCGTGAGTGTAAACAATCAAAATCAACAAATCACGCTCTGCAAATAAGTGCATCGGTATGTTGAAGGCTGTAACAACAAGCATCGGAAAGAAAAACCCTGAACGAGTGAAAAACAACTCTAAGATGAACTTTACCAGGTCAATACCAGGTCAAAGGTCACCAATTAAGACTAATGTACACAGATATCAATCTATGTTGAATTCAATACACGGCAGATTTTGTAGCTTCAAATGTATATCAGCACATGCAGTTCAATATTATCAATATTTTATGCCAAATATATTTCCAATCATACGATTGGCATAGCAATACATTTTTGCAATCTATTGTACAATTTTTTGCAGCATATCATTATATATGTGTGTGATAAACACATAAGAGTATTGCTGAAAACATAGTCGGCCTCCAAACAACATTTTCGCTACCAAACATTTGGTCGTGACGTCACCAAATATTTGCCATCAAATTTAAAGTATGAACCGGTAACAAACATTTGGTGCAATGTATATGGCAATTCAATACATGTGCAATCTAGCGCGAAATTTTATTTGGTCTCAACTCAGTATTGAAGTTATTTTATTTGGAGTCACTCGTCATTTTGACGTCACGACCAAATATTTGGTAGCGAAAATTTTGTTTGGAGGCCAACTATGTTTTCACCCTATGTTATTGTACAAACAGATCTGTAGAAAACTTGAGACAATTTATCAATTTTGGTCATGACTAATTTTAGTCACGACTAAGGCTGTGTGTACACATATTAGTCAAGACTACTCGTGAGTTTGTGCTGAGTAGCTAGCGACTTTGGAGTGAGTCAACTTAGCAATTGCGATCACACATGAACATGACTTGTGAGTTAACACTAATGACTCATGAGTGAGACGCCCACTACGTGAGTGACCTGAAATCAATTTTAGTCATGAGCGAGACACTCTTTGCCTTCACACTTGGAAGTGGCCCATGAGCATGAAAATAGCCATGACTAAATTGTCATGTGTGAACACGCCCTTAGTAAAAATTTAGTCATGACCAGTTAACCAGCTTGTGAGCCAATAGAGGCCCTGCATGTGACGTAGAATACTGTGAATATGGTGGATTGCTCAAATGCATTCAATAGAAGTGTTTCCATTACCACACACTTCAGATTGTCCTATCGACAAAATTGCACCATTATCAACGGGTTAATTACAATAACTTGTTGAATGGACTGGTACACCATTTTTACGGGAAAGGTCATCAGTTCAAATCCTTTGTTGGGTTCCAATCAATAAAAGCATGCAAGGCCTCTATAGAAAAGTGTGATCTCATTGAGCATGTCTTGTCACTCACTAAATACACACAATAGATGGAAAATTCTGTTTACACACTATTTTCTGTGTTATACGTAGCACTTGAAGTGTGTTTGGTGGTTACATTTTTTCCGTTGGGTGATGATTTGTTTTATTGACTTGTAATTACTTTCAATTCATTTGTCGTGTGTAAATTACAGGCCAAACAAAAATTTAATGGACAGTGTAAACAAAAATCCAGAGTGCAGGGCTCCACTGTTTGTCAATGCAACCCCTATGGTGGATTTTTGTTCACATTGTCCAAAAATTGTTTGCTTTGCCTATAGGTAATTATTGTCATGTGGTCATGTATACGTTAGGTTGCATTCTGTTTTGCTTGGGAAAAACAAAATAAATACACTTGCGGTGAATTTTGATTAATTTTGATTGCTGTCCAATTTACTCAGCCTTATGGGGCCTCGTATATTGAACACATTGAAATTCATTGCTCGTGCATTGATTTTGTGCAGACATGGAACATGAAACCAATAATCCAGCATGTCTAAATAAAACAAAGTTACAACCTTATGAGTCAAATGCACGACACGCAGGTGGGAATGTAACACACGGGAGTAAGTACATTGCATGTTCAATCCACTCTGCATACTTCAAATTCTGCCTCTCTGATTGGCTAGTGTGTATGAATATTCATGTACAGATTCTACTCCCAGTTAGCTGTATATCATGTGTTGCGTGCACGAGAGTTCAAATAGTGCGATGCATTTCGATGACATCAATGGAACTCTTGAATACCCAATAAGCCTGTAACATTGTAGATATACTATATCTCAAAGTTGTTTTTCATTTCAAATCAGGTCGTGTACGCCACTCTTAATGTGTGTGTCAACTGACGGCAGGAACATAAACAATTGAAATCAACAAATCACGCTCTGCAAATAAGTGCATCGATATGCAGAAGGCCTTAAGAACAAGTGTCGGAAAGAAAAACCCTGAACGAATGAAAAACAACTCTGAGATCAACTTTACCAGGTCAAAGGTCACCAATTAAGCCTAATGTACACAGATATCAATCTATGTTGAATTCAATACACGGCAGATTTTGTAGCTTCAAATGTATATCAGCACATGCAGTTCAATATTATCAATATTTTATGCCAAATATATAATCAATGCAGGGTATTACAGTAACCTTTACCTGTCAGTATGCTATCCTATATATATGAAAATATTAAAATTATCATATCAGATTTGGTTACTCCATGTAAAAACATTGCACAGTAGTGGTAGTTTAGTGCTAGCTGTATGTTTCAAGTGTAGGATTAGGTTCAGAGTTTCGGTTAGAAATTTGTGCATATTACATGGAGGGTTGACCTTCATTTGCAAGTCACTTTTTATACATATTTAGCCATTTCAAAAGATTCAATATTTTGTTATAAGTTTATGAGCCCTTAATTCTAAGGGCTAGTATATAAAAAGTGCTTTGAATGATTCAATTAAGAGTCCTTAGGTGCTGCTGTAGGATTTATAACCAGTATTACTAAAGGCAGCCTGTAGTGAGGAAGGATACAAGCTGTAAATAATTATGCACAATTTGACAGATTGGAAGACTTTTGCACATTTTGCCTTTGAATCTTATCTCAACTCTGTATAGTAGTTTATTCTTATAGCTCTTGTGAAATGACTATTTTTCTATATTGGCCATCTAGGACTTAAGCTTGTATTTTAATAATTAAAATGATGGCGTAGTAAACTACTAAGTTATACAGAAGTGTGTTTAATAAAGTTTTCAGAAATTAGGGCTGCTAGTTTTATAGTTTACAATATTAGAAAAGGAGATACTGGAAATGTAGTTGAACCTTCTCAGATATAATAATACTGGGTTTTGATCAAGTGTAAACGGGGGCACTGAAAACAAGTTGGCTTTTTACAAGTAGATAATATTTTTGCCCAAAGGGGAAATACATTTAGAGTGGTTACACATTTGTAATGTTTATAGATGTAGAAGGTATGTATTGGAATCGTTGAAGCTGCTCTATTTTTATTACAGTACAAGGACTATTATGTTGTAAGAGCACTCTCAAACATGTCTCGCCATTATAACAAAAAACTTGACTTCTGTCATGTCAGCACCCGGTGGGTCACGCTGCACTTAAAAACAAGAAATTAAAAAAAATATAGGCTGAAATGTGTGTGGAAATTAGAATATAAATCCACCGTCCAAAATTTTTTGAATGAGAAGATAGTAGAGAAACATGGTTGGAACTGGTGATCTGCAGATTCAAGATAATGACAGCTCATTAGGCAAAAAAAGAAAAGAAACAGGTATGTTTCCTGTGGGTGGTCACAAAACCTTAATGCGAAATACAGTTTTTTATTTTTTATTTTTTTTATTTTTTTAATGAGGTGCTGAGGCAAATTGGCATGAGAACATCCGCATGGGTGATGAATTTTAGTAAGAAACCTGTAGAAATGCAGGCAAACTGCGGTTTCGATTGTTTGTTGAAAAGAAAACACGTCTCTAGTAATTATTTTTTAATCGTTCCTATTCTTTTTTATCAAATCTGCTATTTTTATTTTATTTTTATTTTAATCAGAATAAAAAAATTAAATGCGGTAACATATGATGCCAAAACGAAATATGCGCGCGGCCCACAGGAAACAAACTTGTTCATCTTGTTTTCTTTTTTTAGCCTTGGGCTGTATTGAAAAAAAAAACCCTAATGCACGTTAAAAAAAAGCATACATGTTTTAAAACAAAGAGTGCAGGAACTGATGGGCTTTGAACGGGCTAACGTAATATGGTTGGTAAATTCATGTCTATATACAAAAAAATTAAATTGTCATATGTAGGAAAGCAGCTGGCCATTTTTGCACAGTGAGCCTTTCATAAAGTACAATTGATAATCACTTCACAATGTCTGTAAGTCACAACTTTTCACATTTTGCACTAATAATATGAATAAATCCATGTTTATATAAAAATTTCTGAGTAAGCTATATGTTTTTATTTATAATTTCTTCTTTGAAGGATAAAAAGGCCATCATGGGCTAGCATGAGTTTGACCACAGCAAAAGTATGTAATGTTTAATATAAGTATGGTTTAAATTATTAAGGTTTTATACAGTTGTATAATTTAATGACACCCCAACAAACCCTGGGGTTACATAACCATGTCAATCATAAGTACTTTAAGGTTATATATGTTCAGCATGGAAAAAGTAGATCTTTTTCCATGGTTCAAAGTATTTTTTTGCTGTGATCACACTGGTTATAGAAATCATGTAATAAAGAAAGTACTATGCATAAATATATATCTGTGTGTTTTGTTTTATTTATTTGATAAAAACATCAAAGGCTTGGATAAAAACTTAAATAATAAATGTACCCATTTATACATTGAAATTCACTAGTCAGTTTAAGCCAAGTTTTGAATTTACACTGAAAACTGAATTTGACTTTAATAAATTGATTAAGGTTTCTGTCGAGACTGTTTTTTCATGTCGAAATGATTTGTTGCTGCGTACGACAATGTGGATATTTTGTAACCTTTTTGTTGTGAACCATCATATTAACCCTAAAAATGGGAGTAAATGACTAGCACCTTGCAAAATGTCACGAGTATTAAATTATTTATGCTCAACTCAAATTATTTAAAGCTGAACTGTTAAAAAACAGCTATAAATATATCAAATTTTTATGGAATTTTATTTGTCCATTGTCGACAAATGAGATTTCATGTTGACATGCCAAGATATGCCTTATGACGACATGAGGCATGTCGAAAGAAACCTTACTATTGATAAATAACCTGCATGATCCAATCTGATAAGATTATATAGTTTTACGCAAACAACTGCACGGTCATTATCATGTAACAATGACTTCTGATAACAACCTGTGTGAACGCAGTGTTCACGATAATAACGCATACGCTTTAATTGCAACAATATGCCCACGCAAAGCGAAAGCAGTGCCTGGACTGATCAATATTTTTAGTAGATGGCATAGTAATAAACTAATTGAAACCAAGGTTTTCATCCATTTTTGGTCAAAATCAGTAAAAGAAAAACTTATGGTTACTAATGGTAATAACTTTGCACCATCTTTTAATTCACTAATTGTTTGCAGTCTGGGTACTTTTCTTCGGGTGCTACACTCCCTTAGAAAAGCACCTCGGCCCAAATCAAATACCTCAAATTTTAAACAATGACCTCAAAAAAAATAGTGTGCAGTTATTATTGTCTTCTAAATGAATAAGACTCTCATGCCTGGGATAGTTAATGGCCTAGATGTAGGCATAGTGATAGATAAGACTAAGACGGCAGTGGCATAGACCAGGGGTCTCAAATTAAGGTGAAGTCGACTTCAGGATTCCAAGGAGAAAGATTAATTGAATTGGACCAATTTGGCTTCCTTTCAAAACTCAGTTGATAAAAAGTTTGTGGTTTTCAAAATTGTGAAAATGAAATGGATGTTCGTTTGAACCCTGGCCATTCAATGTGTGACAACGTAAAGGTCCAATATGTTGGTTGCCATAAATAGTATTCTTTTGTGAATGCTGGTTATTGGAATAATTCAGACTACTGTAAAATGAAAAAGTAAAGGAAAAGAAATCAAAATCAGCAAGTTTAAGGTGCGTTTACATAACTGTGACGACTTGTCTTTGACGGAGGGTAAAGGATTTGCAACAAAAAATTGCAACTGAAAACTACTGATAGTAAGGATAGTCTGTGTGGCTACCGGATTGTGTGAGCGTAAACTGACTTTAACTAACGATAACGGGTGGAAAATCCAAATGGTTTTGACAGTCTGCAATAAATATTAGTTGTGTGAAAATGTATCATACGAGCTTGGCATATTCAATGACAATATACAACAATGGCATGCAAGTATTTTTATTTACCCATATACATAGTATATGGTCAGAAAAAGAAACATATCTGTTTCCTGTGACTCGCGTGCATTCCTTTAACGGTCTTAAATCACGCGTAGCCTTTTTCCCTCTTATTGACAAAATGACAAAAAATTCCCCTCCCCCCAATTTTTTTTTCTGGTATGCGTGAAAACAACTTTAATTCAGATCCCTCCTGAACTAGACTATAATTTTGCCAATATTCAACGTACAAATTTGGAAAAAGTGACGCATCGAGCAATCAGCTTGATAAAACAAACATTGTGCGCATTTCTTTTTCAAGAATTGTAAAAATAAAAAACACATTCCGCATTGCAGTTTTTAGACACGCTACAGTAAACACGACTTGTTTCTTTTTTGGCCTAAACTGATTTTATATAAACACTTATATATATATAAACATTTTATTTCTGAAATAATTTATGAATTAAAGATACAACTGGACGGATTATCCAAGAAAATGAAATTCACTACACATGAAAAGTAACTGGATAGTTTCTTTCTTGTGAGAAATATCACAAATTTTGTGTTACTTTAAAACACCATATCCTAAATCCCCATTATCTGTAGATGATGGGGTGAACAGCCATTTTATATCTAACCTGCCATATCGAAAATTACAGCTGACTGAAGATGAAAATGAGTGAATGGCTGGACAGTGAATTTTGAGATATGGTAAAAACTGGGTTGTTTGAACTGTATATGTGATGGCTCACCCCGAAAGGATGGACTTTGCAGATGATATCAATTTTTAGTTTATCATTTCATCTGTTACAACATTTTCTAAGCTTTAAAATGACACCTTAATTGATCAAGGCAATCAAATTTTACAACAGAAAATCTGCTGGAAATTCTTATTATTTTCTTTATTTTTTGCTACCTATTTTCACGAGTATCTTGAAAAGTGTTCTGTCGCAAAGTCTCCCTTTTCAGGGTAAGTCATCACATATTTTATAACAACTTCAGTTTGATCACATTTACATTTGCATTTTGTGGAATTTATAAAATTGGATGAGGAAGAAAACACTTTGTATACATGATACAATACAACTTTGGTAAAAATCATTGAACATTAACATTACCTATACATTACCATCAATGGTACTAGGTCTAGGGCAAACATATTTGATCAAATGGACGGATAGTGTCTGATATTATTTGATTGCATAATCTTAATGGATTAAATTGTATTTTTACATCCACTTTTAAACATATGTGTTAGCATCAGTGTTCCCTTGAAGGATTTTGAGCTTGCGCTTTGACCAATTTTGACAAAACTGAAGAGGTGGTTGCACCAGAGATGCCAGTATGTATCACTGAAAAAATCTGAAACTTTCAAAAAATCCTGAAAATGCGCGTAAATTTTGGCAAAAAAGCTGAAAAATGGGCTGAAAATATAATATCAAAAATGCGTAAATTTGCAGTAAAAAAAACTAATCAGGTTAAAACAGGAAAACTGGTATCTCTGTTGCGCCAGATCATAAGCTGAGGCTGAAAAATTAAGCTAAATTAGCTGAATAAGCACAAAAAACATCTTTCTCACACACTTTAAAAATTTGTTGCATCAATTTTCTAAACTCTTTCGCCAGTGGCGGACCATACAGCCTTAGCTGTTGACATAGCAAACAGCAGCTGAAATCACCCACTTCCTATATCTTGACCACAGAGTAAGCTGCACACAGTCCAACTATACATCTTAGATTTAAGTTTTGAAGTCACACAGCACTTTGCATACAATACAACTTTGGTAAAAAAATCATTCACTGTTAACATTGCTAATATATTACTACCAATGGTAAGCATACTGTGACAAGCAATAGACCTTTTCAAAACACAACTTTCCGAGAATCCCCGAAGCTGATTTACACTTTCCGGCAATTGCTGACAGAAAAAGTGACTCTTCAACACAATAACCAGAATGTTAAGTTTGCGTTAACTGGTTGCGTACTATCGAGTCACTTTTCTTTTGTGTGATCGCCCTGATGTGACTTGAAATCTAAAGCTTAATCAGCGGATTTCAAATGGAAATTTCACTCTTTGTGTCGATGAGCTTATGGTGCCATCAGTCAAAAGTTGTTCAGAATTAGTGTATCTAATAATGTAGGAGTCTGGTTCTATTTATTTTTCACTTTTATTGCACTGAAATGCCAGAGAATTTTCAGAACATTTTGTTGACAAAATCGTGCATACTAAATGAGCTTGTACGTGATTGGTTGAAAAAATGGCCATGTGATCAATGTTCCGGAGATTTCCGAATGGATTTTAAAAAGGTCTATGGACGGACAGATGGACGGAATCTGACACACCTGAATAAATTTTTCTATGAAATAAAGTTTGAGACATGCACAGGGTCCAAGTTCAAGCCACTGCCAGGTTGTATCTCTTCGTTTCCTTGGGCAAGAAACTCAACTCAAATTGCTCCATAGCTAGTCCCCTGTGTGAAAACTCTCCCTTGGGTTTAACAGCATAGATGCGCATCATTTTGTCGGCAACATCGCATACTGACGTATCCGTAAAATACGCATTTCGAGAAAAACGGCTTTGAAAAAATCGCAAGAAACAAAGTCTTGTACAGGGAATAAAAATACATAAGTGGTATCAAATGTATTCAAATAAGTAGAAAGTATTCAATAACTTAAGTTTTAACAGTTTATTAGTTCATATTTTATCTCAAAGTAGTGTAATTTGGATGTAAATTGAATACGTCAGTATGTGAAATGGGCAACTGTCGTGAAATTAAGTTTTTGGCAATAGGCCGCAAATAAATCAGTATGTGAAATCGAAGCGATCCTAATTTCACTGCAAATTTAGGTAAATGCGTCCCGCACATACGTCTGTATGTGAAACACTTCGGCGAATGCGTCGTGTGGATACGTTAGTATGTGAAATGGCAAATACTTAAAATTACAGATACGACAATCTGGGCTTGCGCATTATAGATTTTCGTCAAATACTTCTGTATGTGATATCGTGAAATCATCAAAATGACACATGCATCAAAATTAGTTAATTAATATAAAATCCACCTTGGTTCAGGACTGTGAACTATCTCTATTCCAAGAATGACTAATCCAGGAATAAAGTTATTTCTGGAATCATTTTTGTGAACAAGAGCCAAAAGATTCCACACTTTCCTGCTCTCTGCTGGCAACAAAATAGATTGCA